>JAODAL010067381.1:0-17318 GCA_025379985.1 Phyllomedusa bahiana | reverse complement strand
CTCCCCGCAACCGGGGGGTTTCCTGGCTTTTACAATGGATAAAGTGCATGCAAATTTCCCGGGCCATTTTCGTGTTTAAAATCGGTGGAAGACTTCAGGAACCTTTTTCACAACCAGTTAAACCCCGTGCGCCATGGGGGCGCAGGGGCCCACCCCTCCTGGTGCAGCAGGCCCCCATGTTCCTCCCATTGCCCGCCCATGGTTCGTTTGCAGTTGGCGGGGAAAAACCCACACATGTTTTTCTTGTGTTACCGGAGCATTCCCTCCTGTTGATTGTTTGCGGGGAATAGGTGTAGAATGCGTGACACCGCTGTCCCCTACACATGTGGTAGAGGACAGTCTTGTGGGGGTGAAGGGGTGGGGAGAGGAGGCGCACAGTTTGAAAACGTAGGGAAAAAGGGGATCTCCTGTCCAAGGTTTGGGTGTGCCGGGGGGGAAGCACATTCCCCCAGGGGGCCGAAAAGGAATGTCTGGCCCTGACCGTAGTTCACCCAGAGTTGCGCCCCCGTGCACCTGGACAAAACCGATAAGCTTGGGGATGGCCCCCCTTTTTTCTAATTTTTAAAATGCGGTACTGTTTTTTGGGAAAAAGAAATTACGGTTTGGGAACTCTCTTTGGGTGGAAAAGCCATTATTTTCTTTTAATGTTACAGAGCCCACCTTGGGAAAAGGGGGGGACTGCGAAACCAACAATTTGGACAGGGCAGGTCAGCTGCTCACCTTGGGGTGTTACGTATGTTGTCTCTTGCAATCCCCCTCGCTGAAGTGCGGGGCCCCTGGTAGCGAGGAGGGGGTCTGGCCGGGAGTGAGTAAAAGAAAAACAGCCCCCTTTGCAGAGGTTGGACCTTGCGGGTGCAATGGCAGGGTGCCAGGGGCGCTGCTGCTGCTGTGTTGCTGGGGCGGCAATGGCCCAACATCTGACCACGTTTCCCAGGCCCAGGATGGTGACGTGCGTGTTTGTGCAGGGCCGTGGTGCCAAGTTAGCCCCGGCCCCGCTTCATTTCTGTTACAGATTCACAATCCCCCTATTGGCTCTGGTGTCTAGCAAAAAACTCCACACCCCGGGTATCGTTTTTTCGCCAATGCTCCCCACTGAGTGATAGCTGCCGTGCCACGCGAGCCCCCGTCCGCTACTTTTTTGGACCGTGAAGGGGTTTTTTTCCCCCGGGGCCCCTTGGCTCCCCACCTACATCGCTATCCTGCTGATCACGCCCCCACACCCACTTGCTGGGGGCCCCCTGCCCGAGAAGTGACGCCCCCCCTTTCCTGCGAGATGAAGCCCCTTCCCCACCCAGTCCCCGTGCGGTCGGGTGCTCATCATTATTTTTGTTTCACGCATGGTCCCTCACCCGGGCTTGGTATCAGGGTGACCCCCCAAATATGACCCCCATGCCACTTCAACATTATACTTTGCGCGTATGCAAGAAACAGGGGATTTGGCCCCCTTTCTTCCTGCCCAAGTAGCTGCTGAGCCCCCTCAAAATTTCTATTTCCCCCTATATAGTGGGTGGCCCCAAACATAGTAGATTTGGTGAGGGGAAAGGGGTGGGACAGAGGCGGGTTGAGGACAGGTGGGGGGGGTGAACCCCTCCCCGGGGGATTCCCAATAAGGTTTTGTTGACTTCCCCCAAATTTTGGGTGGGGGGTCAGTTCATTGGGAGGAGGGATGATAGTCAACCAAAACTAGAACCCGGGGGTTTCTAGTCATACACGGCCGCTAGTGACAGCGGCAGTTGTGGCTCACCATGTGAGCCCTGCTTCGACGTCCCCTTCTGTGCTGCGACCTGCTCCAGGAATGTTTGTGCCTCTACCTCTCGTAGGTGAAGAGCCTGCACCTTCTGTCTGACATACTGTTTGTTCTAAAATGTACAGACACTGTTTGATGAAGATATCTGTATAGATAAATACACACCTGTATTTGCGCCAAATGAACCCACTAAGAAGCTTGGGTAACCTTGGATATAAATTGCGCTCCACAAATAGGCAGGAAAAATTGACTTGTATGTGCCGTTTAAAAACTCTGTGTATTTTACTGAATATAAAAGCACAAACAGGCTTAATTAACCTTCGGATTTTGAATTTTGCTACATATTTCTTCTGTGGCGGTGAAAAACAAAGTTTCTTTTACTGAGTACAACTGCAGAACAACGCTTAATTAACCCCCGGATTAAATTGCGCCCAAAAAATTGAGCAACCCCAAACTAGTAGCTTTGTAGGTGTTACAATTGCGTGTTTTTTTACGCCACACAACAAGAGATAAAAATTGTAATTAACCCTTTGCTTGTGAATTATGCTACAGGGAAAATTATATATTTTGCCGTTGAAAAAAGACGGTTTCTTGGGGTCAGCACACCAGCAAAACAACGCTTAATTAACCCTAGATGTAAATGCGCCAAACAATTGGGCCACCCCAAACTAGGAGCTTTTTAGCGTGTTACAATTGCTGTTTTCTACGCCACACAACAAGAGATAAAATTGTAATTAACAGGCGCTTGTGAATTATGCTACAGGAAAAATGTATATATTTTGGCGTTTTAAATTACGGTTTCTGGGGTCAGCACACCAGCAGAACAACGCTTAATTAACCCCTGGATGTAAAATTTCGCAATAGAATTGAGCAGCCAAAAAGAAGTGGTTTTGTATTGTAAAAACGCTGTTCTTTAAATGAATACAACAGAACTGGCTTAGATCCCACTTGGATATTGAATGTATATGCAGCTGCAGTGGACGCACACGGGATTTCAGATCCAATACCCCAAAAAAAACTGAATAGAACTTTAAAGAGAACAGTCTCTGAGACAAGCTGAGAAACCCCACAAAAAATCGCTGTATAAAAATCAGTTCTTCAGTGAGAGCTATCACAATCAGCCGCGGCAGCACCTTCCCTATCAGTATAGCGAGGGGAGTGTGAGCCCCCGGCGTCGCGCCCGGGATTAAAATAGTGCGGTGACGTCACAAAATCTCGCCAGTCTCTGATTGGCTTAATCTCTGCACATGTCATGCAGCTATCCCCTTTCTTCTCCCAGAGTGCTTCCCCCCAAATGTAGCCCCATGTGCTCGAAACCATTTTATCAATCAAAAGCACACTTGGGTTCCACCGAAGTACCCCAAACTTCGACTTCGTCAGAACCGAAGTTTTCCTGAAATTCTAAACGAATCCACTTTGTTAGAATCGATCGCCCATCTCTAGTCCAATACCAGAAATGATAGCCTCCCAGGTTCCCATCTTTTGGGGATCTTGGGGAGCATGTAGAATTTAGCCCGGCCTGGGATCCACGGGGATGAGCCCCTCTACCTGCCTCTGTACCGGAGTTGGAAACTTCTTGATCATATTCTTTAGCTTTTTTAAATAAAGTCTTCTGTGGTTCACTGTCAATTTTGGGAGTAATGGGCTGGGTTGGAAGCTGCCTGTTTGTTCCGGGATATAGTCAGGGTGTTCATCATGAATATTGCGCCCCCTTTGTCAGCTGGTTTATTATTATGTCCTGATTTTCTTTCAGTGAAGTGATAGCCTCTTTCCTGCATTTTTAGGTTATGGACCTGTTTCTTTAGTTTCCCCAAGATCTCATTTTTTTCTTTGTTCTAAAACATCAATGTATTTATCCAGTGTCTCAGCAGGTGCACAGAATTAGGGGGACTTTTCCTGCAGGTCTGCAATGTGGTGTATCTGATTATGTGTGCGCAATGTCCGACCAGCCTTTATGTGGGGAAACAGGGCAGAGACTCAGCCAGCGCATGAACTCACACAGATTCACTATTAATAACAGCAGAACTGATCTTCCAGTGGACAACAATCTCCAGAGATGACCATTCTATTGAAGATCTGAAAATGTGGTTTTAATGGACACTTTAAGATGCAAGAGAGAGAAAGGAATGGAGTTTAAATTAATGCAAAATGTCAGACTCTGCCAACGGGGTAAATATTCCCTGCCAGCTTTATTCAAACTATGTGTTGAACTGTGATGGCCACTAATTACATCTGATGGCTACAGATAAGACACAGAATTTACTGACCCCTTCGTCACGCCTCACAAGTTTTCCAATAGTTGATGTCTTGACCTGCCGTAAAGGACTTCTCTGCTTACATTGCATTTTTTTTATTTTTAAGAATTCTAGGACCCTTTGAAGGTCCATTCTTTTGTGTATAAAAAGTCTGTGAATTTCAATTTCTTGTATAACAACCTGACAGAAGAAGGGAGCTAGTTCTCTCGAAAACTCACCATCAAATATACTCAGTTAGCCCGAAAAAGGTAAACGCATGATTTCTTCACTATTCTACTACTTTCTATGGGTAACACGGTACAACCCTTATACACTAGCCATTCTTTAAAACATAGAAATGTATTGATGCTGCAAATTAAAACATAATGGTATAGGTTAAGGAGGTTGCGATACAATAACCCGTTTCGGAGAGCTGCAGCCTCCACTGGTATTGTATTGCAACCTCCTTACCTTATACCATTATGTTTTAATGCAGCATCAATACATTTCTATGTTTTAAAGAATAGCTGAAAGCCATCTAACTCTGTTATGATCAGAAAGCTGGAGTATATCGTCAAAATGTTGTTTCCTGTGGAAGAGGCAGAGGTGAGGCAAGCAATCAGGCTGGTAGTGTTCAAATGAGGTCAAAAGCAGCCAACAGAAAAAGCAAGGTCAGGAACGTAGCTAAGATCATTAACGGAAGGCAACCAGAAATAAATGCACAGACATAGTAGAGCTGTATGGAAAAGACACCAATAACTGGGCATCAGATGCTGGGTGAGGTATCCCGAAATAGCCAATGGCCAGAGGTGATAGGCTGAAAAAATGTTGGGTGGTGCACGCACACACTTTAAATCAAAAGGAACCAGTGCAGGTGCCCCCTAGAGTCTGGCCATAAGCAGACGGCAGCGGCAGAGGGAAAACGATGGCAGAGCGGCTGCGGGGAGCCATAGAGAGGTGAGAAGTGAACCAGGGGCACCATGACAGGGAGCATGTGCAACCGCGGACCGATTCCCATATAGTGGCACAATGCACCATAGAAGCATGGACACAGTCAAAACCGTGGACAAGGCATCAGACCTCAGCACATGCTGTTACATAACCTATATTTAAAGCCAGAGACAAAAACATAGTAAATGTGTTTCAAAGATGCTTTAAAAAGTTGAAAACATTGCATACAGAAATGTAGTTCAAGAAGCAGAGTAGACGTTATTCTCAGGCAAGCAGGATATAACCAAACCTCAGCTTTTAAGCCTGTTCTTGCAGAATTGTGACAGCTGTTAACAGCAAAGAAGCTTAGATTTGCACTCTGCTTTTACGTTTTCTTATTAAATAAACCTTTTGTGTTTCTAGTGCCTTTTCAGTTTACCCTTTTCTGTCTGTTTGAAACAAGTACATCTTATCTAGGAGTCCTGTTACACACTGCACCAGATGTCTGCTCAGAGCAGGTCACTGAAACACTGGAAAAGCTTAAAACAAGAGTTTTCCAATGTTAATTTACCCCTTCATATTATGAATCCTAAATTTAAATGGGTGTTCTCACTATGTTTCTCACAGCCAACTACAGGCTTCCACTTCCTGGTCAGGCTGTGGGTGGTTCCACAGCAGTCATTGGTATATCAGCTCTGCTATTCGTAGCTTAACATGTTAGAGGGACATTGGTGATCAGGGCCTAAATGACAAGAAACAAGGCTACATAACGCTAAAGGGTTAAAGTTTGTCGGTAAGAAACATAAGCTCCTGTGCTGCTGATTAGAAACAGCAAGAAGTGTTGTCACTTTCCTGGCCAGGGCGGCTTCAGCAATTAGAGCTGAGAGAGATGTCAAATAAACTAGGAAAGCTTATGTACACAAGCAGGAGATAAGAATTGTTCTAACTCTGAAATTGGGCAAAATCAGAACAACAATGTATTTGGTAATAATCTTTATTTACTTTTGCTTACATGTTTAAAGCTAATCAATGTGGTGAGAATACCCCTTTAAGGAAATTTGTAATTTGCTTGCATTTGCAGTAAAGTGAATCATTTTGATTCTGGGTGCCGGTCATTTGACTAAAGCTTTTTTGTGTATTTCTTCTTTTGATGACAACAGATATATTGGTTCCATGGTTCTTTTTTTAAGTTTTCTTGAAGTACCAGATGTCATCAGGGATGTACAGAGGATTGAATATAGTACAGAGGGACGATTATAGAAGGTAATATCTTCTGCGCATTCACAATGATTCTCAGCCAATCACTCGATTTGCACGTTACATGTTGGAAAATGTTCTTTTCTGCATCACATATTAACAAGCCAGCTTTGGACTTAATAGGGAGTAAGGCAAAATATAAAAATTGAAATACAAGTCCAAAGTTTAAGACTAGATTCACATCTACATTGGAGGTTCTATTCGGAGCCTCCAACACAGAGCCCACACTAGATTTGTTTCATGATGAGTGTTGTTGGCTATGGGGAGCTACAGTTCATTGAGGGAACCATGAATACCAACATGTACTGTGACATACTGTAGCAGAGCATCATCCCCTCTCTTCGAAAACTGGGCCACAGGGTAGTATTCCAAAATGATTGTGACCCCAAACACACCTCCAAGATGACCATTGCCGTGGTAAAGAAAATGAGGGTAAAGGTGCTGGATTGGCCAAGCATGTCTCTAGACCGAAACCCTATTGAGCATCTGTAGGGAATCCTCAAATAGAAGGTGGAGGGGCGCAAGGTTTCTAAAATCTACCAGCTTCGTGATGTCGTCATGGAGGAGTGGAAGAGGATTCCACTTAAGCTCTTGTGAACTCCATGCCTAAGAGAGTTAAGGAAGTGCTGGAAAATAATGGTGGCCACACAAAATATTGAAACTTTGGGCACAATTTGTCCATTCTCAATTAGGGGTGTACTCACTTTTGTTGCCAGTGGTTTAGACATTGATCGCTGTGTGATGAGCTATTTTGAGGGCGCACCAAATTTATACGATTATACATGCTGTACACTGACTACTTTACATTGTATTAAAGTATTTTCAGTATCTTCAGTGTTGTCCCATGAAAAAATATAATACGATAATTACAAAAATGTAAGGGGTGTACTCACTTTTGCGAGATACTGTATGTATTTTTATTTTAATGCAGATTCCACACAGATTCCACAGCGAGTTTCTGAAATGAAAAATATGCTTTGTGAACATGGTCCGATGCAGGTTTTTTTTTTTAATGAACTTGGAAAACCTTTTAAAAGTTAACTATGGCACTACGCAAAAATGTGCTTCAAACATTGCATTTGTCAAGACTTTACAGTACAAGTTACAGTTTGCATTGCTTTCAATTCCCATAAGCTTCTAAGGTTTGGATTAACATTTTCTCACAGTCCTTTGTGTACACAGCCGATCGCTCCTATTTGTACTAGACATTTCGTTACCATCAGTGACTGATGAGATTTCACCACTAAATATTTCCTAAAATGGTTTGTCGACAAAATGGGGTATGTAGAGCTTCTAAAGTGCTGAGAGCAGCCGGAGAGGTTTTCTATGATTCTGTGCCCCTATGTTCCTGTCCCCCGCTGCTCAGAGCTAAAATAAAGCCTGCATGCCCCGGGACAGACGTAGCCATGGAAACTAAAACCTTCTGTCATCTCTCTGGGATTTTCTTCGCATTTTCCTTCTCTTTTTTAATTATTTAAAAGATTTAGTTGAAAGGGATAAGGATGGGAGGAAAAGCTATGAAAGAAAGAGAAATATTGATGATGAGTAAAGAGGGATAAACAGAGTGGTCACAGCGTGATACTAATAAGAATGGTGGAAAAGAGATGGAAAATGCTGTCACCACAATTACCGGGACATAAAACAAGAGGACATCACTGTCAATACTGTACTTATAGTGCTTGACCCAGCAGGATGACCCTGCCCATCACAAAGGAGGGATCTTTCAAGGGTTTTCCAATATTCAGAAAGCCCAAAATAAGCAATTTTCTAAACTACCTTCATTATTCAAACTGTGCCATTCCATGTCCTGCTCTTCATTGTTTGCTGCTTGTTGTCTATGGTTACAGCCAAGCACTGGCATAGTTGACGGGTGCAGGGAGCAATCTGGCCCAGGAGGCACGACATTTGCTGGCAGTACAGCACACTTGCCATATCTACCAGACCAACTGGAGAGTTGGCAAGTTTCCCGGGCTCCATGTACGGCATTTGGATTTGGCGGGCTCATAAGTTGTTGCACGCACCATCCACAGTGGGAGCTGGCTGTAATATATGTAAGATAATGGTACAGGAAAGCAACCCACTTAGGTTCTTTGTATTGCGGGGAGACGATGTGGGACTCACTCTGGTGTACCGGCGTATAAATAAACAGTCACGACAACAGCTGACCGGGAGAACTGAGACTTTACTTCTTTTCTCCGCCAACAACGACAATTTCAGAACAACCTCGTCGCTCGTATCGAGATTCACGCAGCTCCTGAAGCAATCACATGCCCGCAGTATCTGAGGGGGCTCTCCTTTCTGCCGCCCCACTGCTCTAACCTGACTTTTCTCAGTGGCTCTTCCACTCAGTCCAGGTGGCCACTGCTTCCATCCGCTGCACTTGAGGCTTCTTGCCTCTTCTCCAATACGCTCCGGCCGGAGGGCAAAGTGCAGCCCCGGCTTCCTCCCGGCTTGCTTGCTGACAACCTTTAACTATTTACAGGTTCTAACTCTCTCTCTGGCCTTTTGCACCTAGCTTTCCAATGGTATTTACCGCCCCGCATCCCAGCTGGAATGGGGATCCTTTCTGCTCACTCTCCAATGGCAGTCTCTGGCAGACTCTGGCAGACTAACTACATTTCTCCCTGTGCAGCTAGGCCCCCCTTCTACTCCTCAAATCCAGCACTCTGAATGACTGGACAGTATGACGCTACTATCCAGGTAGATTAACTATGAACACATCTTAATGTTAATCTTTCGCCTGCTAAAACTGACTCTCCTATTACTAGTATGCCTAAGACTCTATAGTACACTCACACTGCTTTCCCAAACTGGGATAACTGGCATAAAGTTTCCTACACCTCTCACATCTACAGCCAGGCTCCTGCTGCAGGAGCCGGGAATGGAGCTATTTATCCCAGCCATTTAAGACCTTAGATGCAGTGGTCCATAATATTTATGGCATTTAGATGGTTAACAAAGGGAGTGGGCTTCCTTTGACACTCATGAGCACCCCAGCAACGAAATCACAAGGTGCCTGTGGTTGCCATGATAGTCGGAGGCCAAATAATGGCCTGTGGGTCTGTCCTATACAGGAGCCTATTATGCTCTGCCGCAGACAGAGTATAAAAGGGGCCTGTTACATATACTTTAATACATAGTAAAAAAGTAAAGTGTTGCTATGTATTATGAACGTGATAACATAGTCCAGTCCCATTATGGGTCTGAAAAGAAAAAAAGTGAAGAAATAAAAATAAGTTTAAGCACATAAAAAAACACAAAACCTCTATTTACCTAGTAAAAAAAAAAACTTTTAAAAGGTACAGATAAAATGTATTGCTGTGTCTATAACAATGCAATCTATAAAATCACTATGTTATTCAATCCACACAGTGAACACTGTGAAAAATAAAAAAAATGCCATTATTGCCTTATTTTTGTCCAGCCTCACAAAAAATGAAAAGAAAAGTGATTTAAAAAAAAAGCATGTACCCCACCAAGATACCAACTGAAATGTAAGCTTGTCCCACAATAAAATGTCCTTATGGCGCTCCATCGGCATAAAAATAAAAAGTGCCCCTGGAAGACGTTACCATCACCACATCTTTCAGGCTCGACTCCAAAGCTCAGCCTGTTCATCCCATTAACATCTGGGGAACCATGGCCAGAGGATTACCCTTCCCCTGGGCTTAAAGGGTAATACCAAGATAATACTCAAAATGATATTTCCAAGACTTTACAAGCTAACCAATGTATTATACAGAAATGTTACCGACAGGTTAAAAATAAAATAATTACATAGTTACACAGTGTGTAAGGCCAAAAAAAGACAGACATCCATGAGGTTCAGCCTTTTGTACTACAGTGGTTGTTTTATGTTGTTGTTCCTATGGTTAAAATTGGTGATTTAAGTTTGTAATTTCTTACGAGACAAAATGGCTATAACTTCCTTGTTCTACTTCTTCCATCTCTTTGTCTAACTGACTAACTCTGCTGAACTGATGTACTAAATTAACTCAGCTACATCTTAAACTACTTCATGATACTGTTACTTCCCTATTTTGTACTAGCTTCTCTGTCTTCATAAAATTGGCTTTACACCCAGAAACCTGCTTAAACCACAAATGTGTGCGAGCTTTTAGTTCTAGTTTTAGTATTAAACAATAGTTGACCGCACTTTGTATCTCAGATTAGTAATGACATAAGCCTAAGACATAGGGTTCTGATTAGGGCATAAGTCTCCAATAGTGTTGAGCGATTATTATCGACAAAGTTGAAATCAGCACAGTTTTTATGTTGATCGAAATTTTTAGATCATGCGATAATTTAGGTTAAAATCTGTGCATCATCTATTAAGATCGCGCCATTTTCGGCGCTTCCTGTCATTTTGGCGGCCAGCAAATCAGCTTACAGAATAGAGCAGGGTGAGATGTGTGTGCGACGTCATGACTGGGATGTGTATGGTTGCGATTGGCTGGAAAAATCACATGACCTCGTTTTACATAGAACAGCCCTTCCTGTTCATGATCAGTGTCTCTCAGCGTCTCATAGCAGGAGGACGTGCGCTCTGCTTGTGTCCAAACAGCTCAGCGAAATTAATCTATTTCTTCACAGAGAAAGCTCTACTGTTAGCTGTGATCTTTACAACTTAGTTAGATTAGAGATTGGAAGATTTTATGTAGTTAGGTAGAGAATTTTAAAGGAGCATCTACCGCTGTAAAGTCACGGGGGGGAGCAGAGGGGGGGCCCCGCGGGCGAACACAGACAAGCTCTATAAAGAATACTGGATAAAGTTCACCAAGACTTAGTGTAGACATTGCACTGCAATAGCTTTATTATTAACAGTTTTCTATTGAAATATTTCCTGGATATTGGGCAGCCTGAACTTATATTAGGATACACATCTTTTCTAGTAACTGCAGGTCTCTTTGTTAGGTGCAAAACTCCACTTTAATTATCAGTATACATTTCAGACAGGTGTTCATTTTCAATATTGCCCATTCCAGCTTTGTTGATATATCCACCTTGCAGTTAAATTAGAATCCAGCAATTTTGTAGTCAGCACAGGTTGATAGGTGCCAAAAAATACCTTTTATTATCCGAATACATTACAGATACGTGTTTTTTGACTTTGGCGCACTACAGCTTTGTTCATTGAGGCACCTTGCACTTAAATGTGAATACTGCAATTTTGTAGTCACCACAGGTGAATTGAAAGGTGCCAAAAATACCTTGTATTATCCAAATACATTTCAGATACGTGTTTTTTTCACTTTGGCGCAGGCCAGCTTTGTTGATAGATCTACTTTGCAGTTAAATTTGAATCCAGCAATTTTGTTTTGATTTGAGGGATTTGAGAATAGCTGTGATTTGCCGTCTTTTAATAAGAGACTTTCCAAAACTCTTCCATACCTTCAAAAATGTTTATATTTCTGAACATGGAGCGAAATTCAGGTGGTAAGCGAGCAAAGAGGGGGGTAGGACATGGAGGTAGAGGTACAAGAGAAGGTGCTCCTTCCAGTGCTGGCGACAACACGCATGCCAGCGGATCGTCAGTTGCAGGACCGTCAGGCCTGTCATCGCTGGGTCAGGGCCCTGTGAATCTCAGTAACGAACAGCGTCGCCAATCTGTCCTTCAGTGGTTAATGCAACCTGCATCCAGCAGTCTTACCTCCTCGTCCTCCCAGTCACGGCCACAAATGTCGTCATCAGCATCACCAGCATCTGTCCAACATGAAGCAGCCCAAATGTCAACTCGTGTACCCACCACTGTGGATAATCCATTTTCTGAAGACCTCTTTGATGACAAAATGCGGTTGGGGTCAGAAGGCATGTTAAAAGATCAAGAGGCCAAAGAGGATGATTTTCTCTGCTCTGACGCCCAGTTACTGATGCCATCAGAGGAGGAGAAGGAAGCCGGTCAATTGGCAAAAATCCCGGGCGGTCGGCAACGCCTTGCAGTCCCTCTTGCTTGTAGCCCGCAGCTCCTGGATGCAGAATGTCAGGACGACGAAGTCACCTGTGTTGATGATGATGATGACGACATTGCGGATCCAACGTGGTCTTTTCAGCAGAATTTGCTTGCGAGCGCTTCATCACTGGACGAGGAGGAATACGATGGGGTAGTGTCAGTACGGGTTCCGCCTCAAAAAGGGAGAGGGCGGTCGCAGAAGTCCGCTGATATGATTCCGCCAGCCACGGTCAGCGCAAACCCCGCTCCTCGCTTATCGCCGTCAAAAAGGTCCAGGACTTCTCAAGCCTGGGCCTTCTTTGAGCAAGCCTCTGATTCACCCAGCGATGTCATATGCCGCCTTTGCCGTAAACGCATAAGTAGAGGCAAGAACCTTAGGTGGTTAACCACCACCAACATGTCTAGTCACATGCAGCGAATGCATGAGTTGAAATGGAGGCAACACTTGGCCAAAAAAGGCCAGACTGACGCCAGGCCTCCAACCACTGTCACACCCTCTGTCTCCGCCTCCTCCTCCGCCACCACCAAGCGTTCCTCAACTGCCCATGTCTCTTAGAGTCATAATCAGGGATCAGCCTCCGCTTCAGCCTCCACCGTCGCCCGAGTACCACCAGCACCACCAGAGACCCATCCTTCCCCTTCTCCTTCCGCCAGTTTGACGACCTGCACGCCGTACAGCGGCCAGTCTAGCAGCCAGCCTTCTGTCTTCCAGGTTTGGGAGCAGAAGAAACACTTTAACCCAAACCATCCCAAAGCCTAAAGCCTGAATGTCGGCATTGCCAGGCTTTTGGCCTTGGAAATGTTGCCTTTCCATCTGGTGGACACAGATGGGTTCCGCCATGTCATGGCCCTTGCCTGCCCCAATACCAGATGCCGAGCAGGCATTTCTTTGCCAGAAAAGCCGTCCCTGCCCTGGCCAGCCACGTGTCATCTAAAATTTCAAGCGCGTTGTCTGCATCTGTGGCCGGAAAAGTCCATCTGACCACCGACACATGGACTAGAAAGCACGGCCAAGGCCGCTATATCTCTGTGACAGCTCACTGGGTGAGCTGGGTGGATGTCTCTGGGGGTGACGGTGGCTCTCAGGCTCGGCGCACGCTCTTCAAAACCGCAGGGATGGTGCAGGGTTCTTTCCCCCAAGGTCCTCTGGTGGTATCATGTGCCCAGAGAAACCAGGCCGTGTTGAAATTAATCTGTCTTGGAGACCGTCCACACACAGGTCAGGAGCTGTGGACGGCTCTCCGCAACGAAACCGAGCGCTGGCTGGGTGCCAAGAACCTTGTGCCAGGCAAGGTGGTGTGCGATAACGGGCGAAATCTGCTGGCCGCCCTTAAGATCGGTAGGCTGGAGCACATCCCTTGCCTGGCACATGTCATGAACCTTGTCGTCCAGAAATTTCTAAAGAGCTACCCGGGTCTGGACTGCCTGCTGAGGAAGACTCGAAGTCTAAGTTCGCACTTCCGCCGTTCGCACCCTGCTTCGTCCCGCCTGGCTGCGTTGCAGCGTCAGCTCAGCCTCCCCGTCAACCGTCTCATTGTTGATGTGGCAACACGCTGGAATTCCACCCTCCACATGCTCCAGCGATTGTGGCAGCAGCGCAATGCCATTACGCAGTACGAAGTGACACATGGCCTGACAAGCAGCGGTGCGGACCTCGGGGTGTTGAGCCACCGAGAGTGGAGGCAGGTGAAAGAGCTCTGCACCATCCTTGCCAGTTTTGAAGAAGCCACCAAAATGGTCAGTGCGGAAAATGCCCTTGTCAGCATGAGCATTGTGGTGATCTTAGTTCTGGAACGATCGTTGGACACTCTGAAACAACAGGTCCCGCCAGCGACGGAGGAGGAGACGGACACAGATGCAGACACGGAGCCTTTCTCTCCGTCAAATCCACAAGGCCCGACAGTTTCACAATTTCATCGGTCTTCATTAGGCAGTGGTTCGGGGTCCAGAGCTAGTGCAAGGTGGCGCATCAGCTCTCAGGGTGCATCATCTCAGGCAAGTGAGGGCAGTATTGAAGCTGTGCCGGAGGCAGCGGAGGAGGAGGAGGAGCAGGTGGTATTCCTAGACACCGACGTTACCGACGTCCCTGCTTTGGAAAGAGGTTGGCGCGAATTTGAGGCGGAGGAGGAAGATGAGGAAGATCAGTTTGCTAGTGCCCCTCGACCCAGAGGCTTGGGAAATCAAGGCTCCATCTCTCACATGAGTGCTTGGATGCTCCATTTCCTTCAACATGATCCTCGCATTAAGGTCATCAAATGAACAACAGTTACTGGGTGGCCACCCTCCACGATCCCCGGTACAAAACAAAACTCAGCACTTTCCTTCCACCCACCCAAATAGAGAGTAAAATGCAGGAAATGGAGACCTTGCTGATTGATCAACTGGAGACATCTGTTGCGTCTGCTTCACGTTCCCCAAATGTCACGGTGGAACAACATCAGCGACGTGACAGCAGTAGAGTGCCAAGTAGGCGTAGCGGCAGCAGCAGGCAAGGTGCCAGAAGCCTAATGGGTGACCTCTGGCAATCTTTATTTACCACCTCATGAACGCATGCAATGCAGGGCACACATCCAACACACAGAGATCAGCTTAAGATAATGGTGCACGACTATCTGCGTCTCAACACCGATGTTTTTGTATATGTTCGGGACCCAATAGACTTCTGGGTGTAATCCACTAGGAGAGGTAAGGGGAGGGCACCAATGGGTTAATGCAAGCTGGCTGCGCTTACATAGCTACACAGTGGAACCCCACACTATAAATCTTCTGGCGGTGCTCAGCTTTCAAAGAAACAGCTTAAATCCACAAGCATAAGAAGAGGAGTCAGCGGCACTCACCAACTTGATAAACGAGTTTCTTTATTCCAAACACGGCATAACAGACAGACGGGATGGATGGCCGCAGGCCAACACACCTACGATCGTTTCGCGCGTGAACGCGCTTCCTCAAGGTGTAGGAGGAAGTGACGACATAGCGTCTTAAATCCTCTACTGAGTCGGCATACCTTAAGCATAACTGCATACATTTAGAAACACATAACGATACAAAACATACAGTACATTAAAGGAACACCACTAGAAAACACATATTAACTATTTATAAAAATGATGACAGATCGTTCCTGTCATTTAAACCTAAGACACCCAGGGCTTCTGTGCGCAGAATCCACTGCGCCTCGCATTGAAGGAGTTTAGTGTGACGATCGACTCCATTAACTGTAGGAAACACCCTCTGCAACCCTGCAAATGAGATTACAGATATATCATTACCATGTACTTCACTTATATGAGATAAAAAACTAGGAGCTCCCTTCTTCGTTTTTGCCGAATAAATATGTTCCCTAATTCTAACAAAAAATGGGCCGAATTGTTTTACCAATATAAAAGAGACCACAGGTGCACCACATCACGTACACCACAAAATTTGAACGACACGTTATTAGTTCATTAACAGTGTAACTTACACCTCCAATTTTCAAAAATCTCCCCGTAACCATTCTGACACAGAACGAACAAGAACCACATTTATGATTTCCTTTAGGGGCAAGATTAGTAAGCCAATTAGTATCATTCTTCAAGCTGCCATGGACTAGTTCATCCCTCAAGTTCCGACATCTTCTAAAAGTACAATTGGGGGCTTTGCACTTTCTCCTGTAAATCAGTATCTGAAGATAAAATATGCCAATTCCTTCTAATTGAATTTCTGATTATATCAGACATGCTACTATACTCAAAAGAAAAAATAGCTCTATCTTCCTTTCTTACATTCCTTCTTCTGAAAAGCAGCTTATTTCTGTCCTGATTTATTGCCTTAGAAAAGGCACTCGAAATGACATCCTCATTATAACCTCTCTCCCTCAACCTATCTGTCAGCTCCAGAGATTGCTCCAAAAAGTCACTATATTCACTGTTGTTCCGCCTAAGTCGCAAAAATTGGCCATACGGCAGGGAGTTCTTAACATGGCAGGGATGGAAACTACTGAAATGCAAGAGGGAGTTCGTTGCCGTAGTTTTCCTAAATCCCTTGGTTCTGATAGTATCCTCTCCAATAGTGATTTCTACATCTAGGAAGATCACTGATTTCCCTCCGAAGTTCGAAGTGAACTCCATATTGATATAATTTCCATTAATGTATTTCACAAAGTCATCAAACTCAGATTCCGTACCTGTCCAAATAATTAGAATATCGTCTATAAATCTAGACCAATGCGCAATGTATTTTACAAACGGATTCTTAATGTTATAGACATAATTCTCCTCCCAATAAGCTAGAAAAAGATTCGCGAAAGTCGGAGCAACTGGTGTGCCCATCGCGGTGCCTATCTTTTGGGCATACCAAACATCATTGAATCTAAAAGCATTATGACTTAACACGAATTCCAATGCTTCACAGATGAAATCTATTTGTTGTGGAGTCCTATTCGTCCTACCCAAAAATGACCTGATGGCCTTTAATCCATCAGCATGTCTAATTTTAGTATAAAGGCTGACGACATCAATTGTCGCCAGTCTAAAATTGGGGGACACTGTGAAATTATTTAATGTCTGCAACAATGTTTTGGTGTCTAGCAGAAAGGATGGAACATTGGACAATATAGGTCTCAAAAGCCAATCTAGATATTGGGACAGTGGCTCTGTTACAGAGCCCCTCCCCGCAACTATTGGCCGGCCAGGTGGCTGAGTAAGTGACTTGTGTACCTTGGGCAGAAAATACCAGTATGGCTTAGCTGGTCTATCCGGTAACAACCTTTCTGCCAATCGTTTAGAGAGAAACTCAATGGATCTCCCTTTCTGTAACAATGAACGTAACTTATTCAGATATAACTGACTAGGATCATTCCTCAATTTTTCATACGTCCTAGTATCACTAAGTTGCCGATTGGCTTCAAACAGATAATACTCTTTATCCATAAGCACAATATTTCCCCCCTAGTCAGCGGGCTTCACAATCACATTGGCATTAGCACGCTTGTTTTGGACTTGCAGCACTTTACGGTCCTATGTGGAATGCAAGAGGTCACCCAGAGGCCTGAGGGTTTATAAGGAGATTACCCAATTTAAGGACGATACGGACTTTATTGACCAATGGAAACAGGCACATATTGAGCATTCAGTTAAATTAACAGCTTTGGTGCTGGAAAAATCACGGAGGGAATATGAATGTGTCCAAAAAGATCTGGAGATCTCAAAGAAATGTATGT
>JAODAL010067380.1:0-17318 GCA_025379985.1 Phyllomedusa bahiana | reverse complement strand
TTAAAAAAATCCTGAACCAATTTTCTAAAAATTTTTATTCATCATTTTCTTTTCCCCTGACATCCTCCCAGGGGCTTCGTTCCCTTTAGAAAAATGTAGGAGGGTGGGATCACCTGTTCTTCACCTTTCTCTGATTTTTTAGTGGCCCCCTCCCCCATACAGGTTACAAAACAGTGATAGAATCAATTATTCTGATATTTGGGGCCACATGTATGAAAGCTCCCGGTCGAGGCCCGTTTTTCCGTCATTTCCCGGCGGAATCGGGCCCCTATTTATGTGGGGGACGGGACAAAAAAAAAAAAAGGCCCATAAAATCATGTTTATGTTTTTATTTTCGTTACCAAGGATCAATATAGGTTGCATCGAAAATAAAAAAATAAGCATGTTTTTTTTATTTCAAATTTTTTTTTCTTTACCAAAATAAGATTGTTGTATATACACACGGCACAACTTCTGTTCTTTAATTTGTTTTTGGGCCCGTTCATTTTATACCAGTTTGCATTAGAAAACCCATAGGAGCGTCCCGCTCTCCCTTTTGGTAAAATTACGGGCCTTTTAAATTTCGTTTCCCCATAGAACTCTATGAGAAACAGTCGGCCCCCTTGTTTGGGCTAAGCGGGACGACCCCCCGCTGCTCAACCAAAATCAGCTGTTTTGCCTTTTTACTGTATTTTGAACTGTCCTCCCTTTGAATATGATTGGTCCATTTTCTCCATGGGATAAAATGGGCCACTGTCGCTCCTATTCGATTGGCAATTCTCCTCCTAATCTAATGGACATTGTCGCCCTATTCGATTGGGGGTTTATGCCGACCAATGAGAATACTTAAAAAATTTAAATTATGTTTTTCCCCGGAATTTCTCTTTGAAATTCCCTATTAGCGCCGGTCTCGCGACAAACGCGTTTTTCGGGTTTTTAACGCTTTATTTTTAAAGAAGTGTTCTGGTTTTTTCTGGAATGTTTTACACTGTATACAAAAAATTTTTTGATTAATACTTCCATCCCGCGCGGCGCGAGCGCCGAGATTTGAGTGCGCCATCTCTCATAATTAAGGGAGAAGAGCTCGCCTCTGATTGGCTGGGTAGCTAGCCAGCCAATAACCCTTTTTTCTGTCTTTTTACGTATTTGGAATTACCCGCCCTGGATTCTATTGTTCACATTTCCCATAGGCTTGAAGGGGATTTTGTCGCTCCTATTCTGTTTGGGCTACTAGCGAGACCCCGCTAGCTCAGCCAACACTCTTTCAAAATTTTTACTGTATTTTAATTATCCCCCCGGGGGATTTTGTTTGGGTAAATTTCTTCCCATAGCTTTTAATGGTTCACTTCCTCCTATTCTGATTGGCCGGTTTCTGCGACCAATTAGAATAGGGTTTTAGATTTTGAATTACTGTATTTCCCGCAATTTGCAATTTATTTTTGTTTATATTGCGCCGTTCTAGAGTTTGGGGAAAAATGATGTTTTTTTTTTTTATGGTATTTTTTACTGCACTCTCTTCTGACATGTTTTCCCCTTTAAAAAGGGGGTTTTTTCCCATTCTTAATCCTCCCCTCAGGAGGGGACGCCGAGATTCTGTCGCGATCTTCGATCCGCTTCCTCTCATGTTTGGTTCCCCCTTCACTTCGCCCGCCGCTGGGGTTTGACCAAAAAAAACCTGTCTGCCGTCGCAGCTGCCCCAGCGCCGCATTTGGCGAGCCGCGATGGTCATGCCTCGGACTATACGACGCGCCGCTCCCCCCCGGGAAACCCACACCCCCCCCACCGTGCCCACTCCCCGCCCACTGCCCGCCCCTTAGCGGGCCGCAGCCCAAAGGGCCCAACGCTGCGTCCGAAGGGGATTCGGGCTGGGAGCGCGTGGGACGCCGAAAAAAGGGGTAAAGCCCCTTCATACAGTCGCCCCTTGAACTTGGGATCTACACATAAAAAAACAGGACTAAAATTCCTACAACTTTCACTTCATCATTAACTTTACAGTGAACAAACTTTGGGATTAATTTAGAGGGCTTATGATCCCACCAGAGTTCCGCTTAAAGAGAATTCTGGTTCGAATAAAAAGTACATAGTCTGATGCCTGACTGGCCAGACAAGATCACAAAAGCTCTGCGACTCACCACCGCCCTCCTCTCCTCCCCACCATTGCAATGTAGGGTGTAGATACATGACACACAGAGCCCAAATCAGCCAGCCTGCAGCAGTGATGGTCCCATTGGAATAGAAAAGGAAGGTAAACAAAGACTTGATACGACCTAAGGGATAGAATGGAGGAGTGAACGCGAGTCGTAATTAGCTGGGCTTTTTTTCAATTTTGTTTGGCACAGGCAGCATTTACTAATAGAGATGGGCGCCTTCCCTAACAAAAAAATAACTTCCTTCCCGAAATTACTTCAGCACGAACCACGCACTAAAAAAACAGCCATTTCCAGGCTCGCAACAGAGCCTGCAGGGTGCTGTAGAACGTTGTCATGCTTAAATATGCAGAGGGAGCTTGGTTTGTCTTCATACTATGTTGTCTTCTAGTATGACACGGCACATGACCTGCCGCCTGCTCTTAGATCGCTTCACATAAAATTCGCCTGGTCGCTTAAGAGGGCAAAAACTGACCAAAAAAACTGAAGCGGGAATGGTAGCCTGATAAGCCATGGCAGCGACAGCTGAAAAAAACAAGCTGAGGGCTCAGGTGGCAACATACAGTGACATAGTGTGGAGGTGACGAACGGCGGCAGCCACCAGCAGCATGAGTGTCAGACATACCGTGGCACAGAGACATCTGGAGTGGCAAAATATGTTAGAAGCCACAGAGTGTCACAATGACTGAGCAGCAAGTGTATCACGGCAGACAGCAGCATGAGGTCCATAACAGTGCACATTACATTCTTGAGGTGGCAAAAACAGGCGATAGAGCCACAGGGTGTGGGGAACAAATGACACAGCATGAGGTCAGATACCGTGGCACAAAGAACACAGTGAGTAGGTTCACGCTAGTAGCCACAGCAGCAGCATGAAGTTCAACAGTGGCACAATGACATTCTGGAGGTGGCAAGAAAACAGGAAATGCTCCTCAGAGTGCAGCAATAAGCACAAGTGCTAGTGCGCGTCACGGCAAGCGAGCCACAGCAAGCTGCATAGGTCAGATAGTAGCACAAGTGACACAGTGTTGTAGAGTCACGGCAGCAGCCACAGCAGCAGCAGAGTCAACAGTGGCACAATGGAAGCACAGTGTGGAGGCTCACGTCAGCAGCAGCTATGAGTCAGAACAGTGGCACAATGACATTCTGAGTAGCAAAACATAGTAAGGTGCCACAGAGTGGCACAATGACATAGAGTGGAGGGTGACGGCGGCAGCAGCAAATGAGTCAGCACAGTGGCGTCACATGACATTCTGAGGGGGCAAAAACTGGACAGTAGTCCACAGAGGGGCACAATGACAAGAGGTGGGAGGTGACCGTGGCAACAGCATGAGGCTCTCAACAGTGGCACAATGACATTTCTGAGGTGGCAACCACACTGATGTGAAGCCACAGAGTGGCATCAATGACACAGTGTGTAGGTCACGGCAGACAGGCCACAGTAGCAGCATGAGGTCAGACAGTGCACAATCACATTCTGGAGTGGCAAAAACTGGAGTAGGCACAAGGGTCACAATGACAAGAGAGGGAGTGACGGCGGCAGGAGCAACAGCATGAGGTCAGACAGAGTGGCACATGACACATGTGGATGTCATTGGCACCAGCAACAACAGCAGCCACAGAGGTCATTTCAGTGGCACAATGACAACAGTGATGGGTGGGTGCCCAATACCAGTCCCTCTGCTACAGAGGGGTTTGGTGGCAGATAGGAGAAAACGGTCACAATGTGTGGCATCACAGGTGGTGGACATCTGAATAGTGCGCGCTTAGGCAGGTAGTTTAGAACCCTAGACTCATATTCTCACAGTTTGGGTGACAGGCGTGGCGATCATGGCTGATGTAGTCTGACGCCTAGGGCATTGGTTGTGTGGAAATCCCAGGCGTCTCGCACGCCTGATTCAACTTGATACAAAGGTCAGTCCTTCCACATTTCCCCAGTGGACAAGCTCCAGTTCTCCTTGGGTAATACGATGGCCCCCGCCGCACTGCGAGAACACCGCGCGTTTCTGATGCCCAACACTACAAGGCCGGGCAGGACAGCTTCTCCACTGGCAAACTCGGCAAGTCTCTCGGCCCACACCATACCAATTTGGCTGCCCAGTAGTCCAGCGGATCTTCTAACTGGGCATGGCAGAGTTCTGTCCAAGTAGGCCACCACCTGTTGTTCAGGTCTCTCGCTCCCAGGTCTGCTGCCACTGCTATCAAGGCTGCCGACTGCCCGCCTCACTAGGCGGTGAGGAACTGCTCACCCCCCCACTTACCTCCAGACATTAGGTTGCTTGCTGATGGAGCTGGTACTGCTCCGACCCCCAACCTTCCCCCAGCAGCCGCGGCAGTAGTACTGAGCGCTGAAGAACCCCCGTCGACCGTTCAGAGGAGGGACGATGCCGCGCACATAGGCAGCGGCCACTACTACAGGAGGGATTTCCCTATAGTATTTGAGTTTTGTCCTCCCTCTGAATAGCTGGGAAAAAGGCTCCATTTTGTACTCGTGTAGCGAGGGTCCAATAGGGTGGAGAGCCTGAAGTCATCCCTCTGCCGAATGCTGACCTATTCGGCTGTCCACTAGCCAGGCAAAAATCAGCATGCTGCGGAGCCATCTGGCGACAAGTGACTCCGAGGGTTCCCTGCATCCATCTCCACTGTAACTACTGCCCACGGTCTGCCTGCGGGTCACTGCCCTCGTCCTTCCCTCTCCTCTCCAATCTACCCCCTCCAGCCCGGCTCCTCTAATGCATCCATCCTCTCTTAGTCACCTGGTAAAAAATGCACTCATATTACATACAGCACAATGCTTCTGCTCCATGTCCCCACCCTCCTCCTCCATTTCCAGTCCCCCCAGCGGACTCATGTGGCCGCAGATGTAGTTCGCACACGACTCCCAGTCCCCTGCCCAGACAGATTTTTCAGCATCTTGTTCTACGAACATAACAGTGGAGTTGATGTTATATCATTCCGTAAGTCCTAGGCACTGACAATAACGTAGGCCTCCTCGAATGGCCTCAACCAAACAGCAGAGTGTCACGCATGAGCTGCTACACTGCTGACATCAAAGTTACACAGGGCGTAACTCCTGTCCGCCTGATCATCAAAAAATCGTTAATGGCCTTTCTTTCTGTTCATACAGTCGGCCATCCCAACATCTCAGTGCAGCCCGGAAATTCCCAACGGTGGCGAAACAACTACCCCACTACAGAGTGCTGTATGGGGAGCCTATCTGCCGGCTACCCACAACCTCGAGAGGGTGGCTCTTCCTGGCTTTGTAGGAATTGGATGAAGTGCATGGCACAGTTTCACTGAGCGCCATTTTCCAGAATCTTCGGAATATCGTGGAAGACTTCAGGAACCTCTTTTCACAACCTGATTGAACACGCGCCGAGCGGCCATGCAAGGCGCATGTACGCATTCCCTCCTCGGTGCAGCGAGGACACCATAATTACTCCCCCTTGCTCCGTCACATTCATTCCGATTTGCATTGGCGCGGAGAAAAGCCACACATCGATTTTCTTGCTGCATGACCGCGGTGCAGTTCCTCCCCTGTGTGACTTCGTTCGCCGAGCAAGCCAGTGTTAGAACTCGTGACACCAGCTGGTGCCCTACACATGTGGCATCGTATGGAGCACTACACTTGTGGAGGCTCCGCGAGATGGTGGTGGTGTGTGGATGAGGAGAAGCGGACATTGGCGCAGGAGCCGCAGTTTGACACACAGTGGAAGGAGAAAGGTCGGCGTCTTCCTGGACTAGTGGTGGTGTGCACGCCGGAAGGCACACCATTTCACCCAATGGAGACCGTAAAGACATGTACACTAGGCCCTAGACCGTGAGTTAACAGGCTCCAGCACACCTCGCCCTGCCCCCAAGCGCGTGACACCCTTGTGAACAAACCGATAAGGACTCAGGACTGGCCCTTACTGTCTACATATTTATGAAGTGCTGTACTGCCTTTTTGGAAAAGAAATTACGGTTGGAAACTACCATCTCGCTCGGGCACAAGCCATTACAGTTTCTCTGAACGGTGCATGTTCCCACCATTTGAAAACACGCTAGGCATGCAGCACCAACAACTTGGAACAGGAGCACAGTCAAGCTTCAAGCACCTGTAGGATGGTTGGACGCATACTGTATTCTCTTGCCAATCGCCGTCGACTGAACGACTGCTGGCGCCATGAGTTGCGCTGGGGCAGGATCATCTGCGAACCGAAGATGATGTCCAAGCGTAGCGACAAACAGCTCCCTTCTGGCAGAGGGATGGTGGACCTGACTTGGCTGCAATGGCATGGCGTGCCACTGAGAGGCGCTGCCTGCCTAGCTGCCTGCTTGCTAGAGGCGGCAGATGGACCACTCACATCTGAGCCACGTTTCCCTCCAGGCCACCGAGAGGATCGCTGACAGCTGCAGTGTGTTGACGCAGGGCCCGTGGTGGCCACTCAAACTTAAGCTCCCTGGTCCGATTCTCACTTTTCTACCTACAGATTCTACATATACCCATATTCGGCGTTCCCTCCAGGTCTTAGAGCAAAGGAACCGTCCACATCCGGTTCAGGTATCGGATTTAACCAGCCACGACAGCTCCGCCACTGAGTGAACTACTGCGTGCCGCTGCCTCATCGCTGAGACCCTTGCCAGCCTAAACTAGTTCTTGGACCTCTGCGAAGCGGTTTTTCTACCCCTGGCCGCTTGGCGCCGACCTCATCACTGCTGCTATCCTGCGACTTCACGGGCACACGACCACCTCTGCTGTCTACGCCTGCTGCCTGACGCCCAAGCTGGACCCACTCTTCTCCTACGATGATGAAGCCCTTGCCTCACCCGCTCCCAAAATGCAGGATCGGCTACATCATCATCTATTTGTGTTTCATCGTACTATTAGCTGTCCCTCATCACCGGTCTTGTATGGCAAGCTGACCCCTCACAACATGACCTCCCATGCCACTCTCCTCTCTATTCTTTGCCCAGCCTACTGCAAGACGACAGGGATAGGTGCCCCCATTCATTCGCTCCAAGTAGCTGCTGAACATGCCCTCCTCAATGTTCATCCTCGCTATATATCGCTGAGTCCCCCAACCACATAGTAGAATCTGTCTGAGGGAACCGATGACAACGAGGCGTGGTTTGAGGCACCAGGTCGAGGGCGCCGCGCGTGACTCTGCTCGCCGGCCATGCCAACTAAGGTTGTGTCGTGACGATTCCCACCACGAGACTCTTGCTGGGCTTGTCAGATAGCTCATATGGAGGAAGTGGGATGACCTAGTCAACAATCAAGAACCATTGGATCTGAACATCACACCCACCTCACGACCCCACGAGCCTGCAGATGACAGCGGCCAGTTTTCATGGCCTCTTCACCCAGAGTGACCCAGCTGCCGTACATTCCCCCCCCATTGCCCTGTAGCTGCGACCATGGCCTGGAATGTTTGTGCCTCGCACTCGCAGGTGAGAGCCTGCCCCTCTCAGGCCTCTACATACTGTTTGTTTTCTAAAATGTACAGACTCCTGTTTGATGAAGAATATCTGTATATGATCAAACACACGCTAGAATTTTGACCGCCAAATGAACCCAGTAACAATTGGGTAACACTTGGATATTAATTGCGCTCCATCAATGGCAGGAAAAATTGACTATTGTATGTGTCCGTTTAAAACATCTGTTGTGTTTTACTGAATATAAAAAACAAACAGGCTTAATAACCTTCGGATATGAATTTATGCTACAGAATTTCTTCTGTGGCGTGGATAGACAAAGTTTTTCTTTTACTGAGTACAACTGCAGGAACAACGCTTAATTAACCCCTGGATGTAAATTGCGTAAAAGAATTGAGCAACCACAAACTACTAGCTTTGTAGCGTGTTACAATGGTGTGTTTTCTATGCTACACAACTACAGAAAAAATTGTAATTAACCTTCGCTTGTGAATTATGCTACAGGAAAATTGTAATTTTTGGCGGTTAAAAATACGGTTTATTTTTGTCACCACAGCAGAAAAACAACGCTTAATTAACCCCTGGATGTAAATTGCGCAAAAGAATTGAGCAACCACAAACTATTAGCTTTGTAGCGTGTTACAATGGCGTGTTTTCTATGCTACACAACAAGAGAAAAAATTGTAATTAACCTTCGCTTGTGAATTAGGATACAGGAAAATTGTATTTTTTGGCTGTGAAAAAGACGGTTTATTTTTGTCACCACAGCAGAAAAACAACGCTTAATTAACCCCTGGATGTAAATTGCGCCAAACAATTGAGCAACCACAAACTACGAGCTTTGTAGCGTGTTACAATTGCGTGTTTTCTACGCCACACAACAAGAGATAAAATTGTAATTAACCTTCGCTTGTGAATTATGCTACAGGAAAAATGTATATATTTTGGCGGTGAAAATGACGGTTTCTTGCAGTCACCACAGCTGAAAAACAACGCTTAATGAACCCCTGGATGTAATTGCGGCAATCGAATTGAGCAGCCAAAATGAAGTGGTATTTGTATTGTAAAAACGCTGTTTCTTTAAATGAATACAACAGGAACTGGCTTAGATCCCACTTGGATATTGAATGTATATGCAGCTGCAGTGGACGCACACTGGATTTCAGATCCAATACCCCAAAAATCAGAAATAGAACATCAAGAGAACAGTCTCTGAGACAAGCTGAGACACCTCACAGAAATCGCTGTGTAAAAATCAATTCTTCAGTGAGAGCTATCAGCCACGGCAGCACCTTCCCTGATGAGCACAGTGAGAGGAGTGTGAGCTCCCAGCGGCGCGCTCGGTCTTATATAGTGCGGTGACGTCACAGAATCCCGCCGGTCTCTGATTGGCTTCACCTCATGCACATGTCATGCAGGCTATGCCTTCTTCCTTCCAGAGTGCTTTGCCCATGTAGCGCCATGTGCTCGCAGCCATTTTATCAATCAAAAGCACACGACGTTCACCCGAAGTACCCCAAACTTCGACTTCGTTCAGAACCGAAGTTTTCCTGAAATTCTAAACGAATTCCACTTCGTTAGAATCAATTCGCCCATCTCTAATTACTATGTACTTTTTATTCGAGCTAAACAACCTCTTCTATTAGATAGAATAAAATCATAGAAAAAACATACAAAAAATGGGACATTACTTACTCAAAAAACACTACAAAGGCCATATTTACAGCTCAATGGCTGGACTAGACTGAACCCAGTAGCAGGCAGCTCGGGCCATATGGTTCTTGGGAAAAATTAACAGGTGCAGCTAAAAGCTGAGCAGCAGCTCACACACCCCTCCACTATGTCCATACAATGCAATATGTTGTACAAATGATCGCGTCCCCTAGTGGTGAAGGGGGACTCGATGCTAAAGTAAAAAAAAAAGTTTTAAAAGTTACACATAATTGTTATTGCCGTGTCCATAAATGTGCAATCTATTAAAATATAACATCATTTATCCCGTACGGTGAACACCGGAGAAGAAAAACAAATTCCAGACGCCAAAATTGCGTTTTTTGGTCATTTCATCTCCCCTAAATTGGTAGAGATAAAAAGTACATTTCAGCCTTTAAAAAATGCGGCATCACTGAAGTTCATAGGTAGAAGTTCAAAAAAGTTACTGGTCACAGAAAATGGCACTAAAAAAACTGGAAAAATAGAAAATGTTGGGATTTTTTTTTACGGTACCACAGCATAATGAAACCGTACATATCTGGTATTGTCGGATTTGAATCAACCTGTAGAATACAGATTGTACGGCGTAAAAACAAAACTCCCGCAGACATGGCGCAAGTATGGTTTTGTTCACATTTTGCCCCACTTGGAAGTTTTTTGCAGTTTCCCACAATATTGTATAGTTCGGAGTCATATTATTATGACCGGCTGTCAGGAGGGGGTTAAAAAAAGAAATACGCAATAAAAAGCGGGAACATTAAAACCAAAACCAAGATCAATAGATAAGTCCCACAGTTTAATTTAAACCCAACAGGTCTAAACAACTCCATTCAACGATCCAATAATTCTCTAGAATTGGTTATGTACTCCAACAGGGATGTGATCTATAGGAACAATGGAGATGGGATTAACCTCTCCATTCTGCAGTTTGGAACAATGTTGAGAGACATTTTACAGGGAGGGTCACCCTTTTTAATACATTCAGAGTGACCACCAACACTGGTGTTGAGGGGGCGGATGGTTCGACCCACATTGTTTTTTACAGGAACGTTCAATGAGATGAATGACAAAATGACTTTTACAATTTAGTGCACAGAGAATAATAAAAGCTTTATTCAGAGTATTGGATTTAATAGTGGTAAGAAAAGTCTCACTACATGGACAGTTCACAGAGTTACAGGCAGAGATACCTTTAAAGTATGTTCACACAGCGTATTAGGGTGTGTATAGTACACTCCGCAATACGCCGTGTGTTTTGGAACCACGCACTAATCAGTGAGTAATTCCAAAGTGCAAGGGGGGAGGGGCAGCAGCCGCTCGGCCCCATTGACATGTCAATTCTTCCCCCGTGCGTACAATACAATCGTATTGTACAAGCGGGGAGATGACACGCAATCAATAGTTCTCTATGAGAGTTATGGATTACTGAAATTGTGGCGCGCATTTCGCCGAGTATAAAGTGCAATATGCAGCAAAATGCGCGCTGCAATAAGCTGTGTGAACAGATCCTCAGGACCACAAGGACAGAATCGGACAAATGCTGAAAATTTGGGGCTGAAATACTTTCCAATGTGAGAGGTTTCTGAGAAATAATATCTGGTTTTGAAAAGTAATGATCCCAAAAAAGGATCTTTTCAAAGCAAAAACCAGGACTGATTAAGGGCATTTCCAATTTGAAAATGTGACAAGTTAAACGGAGTTAGGGCGAGTTCACACGGCGACTTCCTCACATTAGAGTTTTGCTGAAATTTGCCAGTGCAAAAAATCTGGACTGCAGAAGAGGATTTCTGTACTTTAGCATTATGGGTAGTGTTGATCGATTTAAATAAAGTTGAGCGTTTTCGTTTTTTTTAGACATTTTTTTCAATTTCCGTTCCGATCGTCAATTCCCATTAAAGTTAATACAGAGTGAAAATGGCGCGGCGGTCACGATTGAGAAACCCGTAAAAAATCGACCCGAGCTCGATTTTTGCCGATCTCGATTAAAAATAGAAAAAACCAAATTTGGGGGACCCCAAACCTCAAAGAATTGATATGTCATTAGTTGTGTACAATCAGTGTTGTCTGGATGATGACATTGATTTTACATAGTGTACATTGCTAAATACATCACAGTTGGATTGGAAGCGGAATCTGCTCTCAGAACTAGCCTCCAAACCTGTCGTCTTAACACCCTCTTACTAATTGATGATTGTTATTGACTGTGAGGAAATGGGCCGGGCCTGATGATATTATCTTAAGGTCTGTTTGTAGCTGTCATAAGAATTGTATTAGTAGGTATTATGTGTATTCTGCTTTGTTGTTCAGCCATTTTTTATATGTGAATGTCAATTTCTGTAGCTCCAGACCCCCACCCCTTTAAAGGGAATTTGTAGATAGGTCTGTAAAACTCACACAAGTCTTTTAGACAATTCTTTACCCACTTGTTTATATAACGGGTTTTCGTAGTCATTTTATGGCCTTTTATGCCCAAATTTTGTTATCAAGTATCACGAATATTATAGAAGGCCAAAGCCTTTTCGCCTCAAAAATAAAAGACTGGTCCCGAATGGCAGAGGTCATTGTCTTTCCCCATCGTGCACAGCCCGTGAATGCCTCTACGGAGCGTGAGCAACAGCCCTCATTAAGCATCAATTTCCCCACCACATTAAAAATTCAGCCGTGAGGTGCGGGTAGTTTCAGGGTGGGGGGGAAATCGAGATGGTGAGTTGGGACCTATAAAACACATCAGAATCTCAGTTCTTTGTACATAGTTTGGGGTCAATTCTGGATTGAGCTGTGTTTCATCTTTTCATCCTTGAAAGCCAAGCATTGTAAGTGTAAGGGCTTTCTAGGTTTTCTCCCTTTTATTTTATAACTGTTTGCTACGTATGTCACATTCATTGTTATTGTATTTTTCTATGTAAGCACTGTAACTTGCTTAGTAAAAAAATATTACAAAATTAATACGTCAGTTTTGTTGGTGAAAGAATCCAAAACCCGTAAAAGAAGTGTTTTTAACCGGTAGTGTGGGGAAACAGGAGGAAACCCCGGAAAGGTTTTTTTAAGTTTTTTTAAGTATATTTTGGGATCAGGCCCTTTCCCTCTGTTTCCCCTTTTTTTTTGGGATTATGAGGAAAGTGATGGCAGTGATATATTTTTTGGGTGCTGGAGCAGGTTGGGGGGTGTGATTATGCTTGTTTGGCCACCTGGTGAGGGGGAGCGAAAGGGGAAAAAAAATCAACCCATTCCAGTGGCCCCAGTCACGTGCTGGTGTGTGTATTGAAAAATTTGGTGGCGAGTGGTGGGATATTTTCCTTTTTATTACGCATTAGTGCTTAGTTTAAGCAATTATTCCCTATTATGCACTAAAGGACTGGCTGTATCTTGGTGAAGATTACACCAGTCTTACAAGAACTAACGCAGTGCTAACTTTGAAATATCTGCAATCAGTTTCCCCTTGTTTTTCTTTCCTATCTTTTATTTGGCAAAGAGGTGCTGTGCAAGATGGCAGCCCAGTACAAGAGACAGAGCAAGGAAACTCTCATCACCCTCTGTGAGCAGAGAGTATGAAAAAAGGAAAAAGAAAAGTTCTGCTGGTTCGTGGCTCGTGCAGAAGATTTGGGCACCTGGTTTAAGCTTCGGGAAAACGGAACCGACACCGCACAGGAGGTCCAACTGACAGAATTTGCTCCCAAAATAGTTATCCCTGAGGACACACGCAGCGGCAGTTCTCAGGGAGGCATGGACTCTGCTCTGGGAAAGGTTTGCAGCGTAGGTGCTTGGCCCTACCTTGCGCCTACAACTTATCCTGCAAAACCAACAGGCAGAGAGAGAACGAGAGGCTGCGGAACGCCATGCAGAGAGAGAGGCTGCGGAACGCCAGGCAGAGAGAACGAGAGGCTGCCGAACGGCAGGCAGAGAGAGAGGCTGCGGAACGCCAGGCAGAGAGAGAGGCTGCGAAACGCCAGGCAGAGAGAGAGGCTGCCGAACGCCAGGCAGAGAGAGAGACTGCCGAACGCCAGGCAGAGAGAGAGGCTGCCGAACGCCAGGCAGAGAGAGAGGCTGCCGAACGCCAGGCAGAGGGGAGAGGTGCGGAACGCCAGGCAGAGAGAAGACTGGAAAGCCAGGGAGAAAGAGAGATGCGAACGCCAGGAGAGGGGGGGGGGCCGAATGCCAAGCAGGAGGGGGGGTAAGTTTCAGGGCACAAAATTGAAAGGGGGGGGTTACCCCAGCCTCATGCCAAAATACAAAACCCCCTTAACCCTAACTAGAAAATTTCCGGTGATGGAAAAGAAAGGGAACTTGGGCGTTTTCCCAAGAAGGGTTTTAAAAAACCGCGACAAAATTTTTCTGCCCAGGGACCGTGGGCATGATATCTGCCCCAGGACTAAGGGGCAAAGCCCTTTGGGGGTTTTTTTGGACCTCCCCCAAAAGCAAGAGGTGCTTGATGCACAAAGAAAGTTCTGGTAAAAAATATCACCCCACCCCGAGGTGTATCACAGGGAAATTCGAAGTCTGCAGAAAGGTCCCCCTGACAGCTAGCAGTGTGGGGGCAATTAAGAGTCACTTTCAAAAAATGGGTAGAAGGACTTTCGTTTCCAGTTTGACGACCTGGGCAAATTTAAAGGTAATTTAAAAAGCTTTTCAATCTGTCTTGCGGTGTACAAGAGTTTGTCTGCGCCGGGAAAAACCAAAGCATCCCGGGGAACTGCTGAATGGCAGACTCGTCGTCCCAGGAGGCCCGAAGCCCCGGGAACACCCGAGTCCCCCTGGGGAGAGGTAAGCCTGCTGAGTCCCCTTTTCCCTCCCCATCGATCATCTGGGCACCCCCCTGTACTCCTCTGGATCCCCCGGACCGACACACCCCTTGACGAAAGCACAAATGCTTTACTGGTAAAGTGGGGGGATGTTAGTATCACTTGTCCAGACAAGCGGGGGAGTACCCCTATGTTCACAGGCCCCCGGGAGACCCCTTTCCCTCTATGTTTTAATTGGGGGCGCAGGGAAAAGGGAAAAAATAACCCAACCTGTCACCGTGGGCTGAAAAGTCGCCTGGGGTTTAAAAACAGTGGAGCAGAGGTGATATTGTGCGTCCCGAGATGGTGGACGCTAGGATATTATTGGGAAAGAACCCTGTCCCAACCCGGTTTGGGGGAGCCCCTCTGCATACCCTGGCCCCTGTTTATTTGGACTGGGGGCGGACGAGGGAAAGAGAGAAGTGGGGATTTCTGTACTATCCCACTCAGGGGCTATTGGGAAGGAACCCTGGAGGAGATGCAAGTTAAATTTTTTCCGCTCTCCATGGATGCAAAACCCGCAACCCAGATATTGATTTCCCTCAGGGACTGTGCAATGTTTTGGGGAAAAGCCCGGAGGTGAAAGGGGAAAAATTTAAGTGGATTACATTCCCAATGATGCCACTTTAAAAGTGTACTGTGCAGAAAGACTGTCCTTATGTCACGCCCGTGACCCTAGCAGGCGCCTACAAGCCTCAGCTTTGTGTGTCGGCTGACCAGTCCAGGCGAAATACCTGCAGGGAGGTCAAAATTTCAAGCTGTTGTGGAGGGGGGAGAGTCTGCGGCTCCTTTCCCCCCCCCCCCCTGCCCGCAATTTCAAGCAGACAAACCCCCTGTGAAACCCAAAAATTTCCCGGGGTGTATTGGAGAGAGAGCCAAACCCCCTGGCTCAAAAAAAAAAAAAAAAAAAAAAAAAAAAAAAAAAAAAAAAAAAAAAAAAAGGGAATTCCTGATAGCGTCCCCACTGATGTGTGGCCAGAAACCAGTGGGAATAACAGGGACTCCCCCTTGTCACCCCTACTCCTATCAAGGATCCCCCAGCACCTGAGGAGGATGTGTATGTGCTATTTTATGTGATACTCGCTGTGACTCTGATGTATCTAAGCCTGTGGATGTATCACAGCCTGTTGCGCTGGATGTTATGGTGTCTAGGCTGGTTGGGCCAGACATCAATTTAACTTAAACTATTGTGCGGGCCACAGGTGTATCCCAGCCCTCAGATATTTCCGCAAATGTTATGAACCCTGCTGACATATCTCAGCCTGTAATGCTGGATGCCCATGTGTCTAAGTCTGGTGCAATAGACACCAATTTTTCTGGAGCTGGTGTGCCAGTTATAAAGGTATCTAAGCCTGCCAGCATGGCTCAGACTGTTGGGGACAGTAACAAAGTATCCAAGCCTGAGGGCGTATCTCAGACTTTTGGAAAATAACAATTTATTCAAGCCTGAGGGCGTATCTCAGACTGTTGTGGATAATAACCATGTATCCAAGCCTGAGGTTGTATCTCAGATGGCTATGTGGGGGATGGCCATCCCTAGGTCTGTTGTCCATGATACCAACAGCTCAGTGGATGTGTCTGAGCCCGCTGATGCATGTCGATCTGCTGTGAACAATAGAGATCTACCCAAATCAGTTATGTATGATACTGCCCAGTGGATGTATCCAACCCTATAGAGTGTGATGGTAACTTCCAAGCTGTTGGGTCCAAACTTAAACTGTGGGATAATCTCTGCCAAGGCTATTCCACTGGGCCTGAATTGTCTAAGTCTTTAGACCAATGCCATGTGGATGAGCCTGTGAAAAGGACCTACGGGTCCATCTCCCAAGCCTCCTCATAAAGGGCGGAGGAGTGAGGACAATGGGCCGGGACTAATGATATTATCGTAAGGTCTGTTTGTAGCTGTCATAAGAATTGTCTGTATGTAGAGTATTATGTGTATTCTGTATTGTTGTTCAGCCATTTCTTAGATCGTGAATGTACAATTTCTGTAGCTCGCAGACCTCCACCCCCCTTTACAAATGGAATTTGTAGCATAGGTCTGTAAAACATCACACAAGTCTCTTTAGACAATTCTATTACCATATCAGTTCTTGTTGCTGTAAGAATCCATAACCTTGAAGAAGTGTTTTTAACCCTGTAGCTGCTGGAAAGCAGTGAGTTAACCCTGTAAGTGTTTTTAAGTATATTTTTGGAATGGGAGTCCTTCCCTCTGATTTCCTTTTCTTTGGATTGAGGAAGGTGGTGGCAGCGGATATTTTTGGGGTGCTGGAACTCTTGGGGTGTGATTTATGCTTGATTTGCCACCTGACTGAGAAGTGAGCGCAAAGTGGAACAAATCAACTCCATTACAGTGGCCCCCAGTCATGTGCTGGTGAGTGTGTACATGACATTGACAGTAGTTCTCTTCTTCATATTTTAGGAAGGAGAAGAGACAGATTAAGAATCATTTAGTAACTATTTAGAGAACGTTTGGTGATAAATGTTGGCCCCGGCGCCTGTGTCTTTCTCACACATTGATCTGCTGTTCTCTCTTGGATCCACATCCCAGTGTTTTACTCTGCTGGCGGCCGCTGGTATTACAAGGGTGAAAGTTCTGAGAGGTGAGTGCAACTTCTTTCTTACTGTATAAAGTGTGCATTTGTCTGTATTATTCCAGGAGGCGCCACATTCCTCCTTCCTTTCTATTTCTGCTCAGACAGATCCAGCGTTACCGGCTATAACCAGACAATCACAGAGTCTCCCTGACGGCTGCGATGATGCACTGTCTGCAATGGCGATGTGTCGGGCTCTGCCAGGGACACACATAGCTCTGCAGAGGAGCTGCATAGGCTCTGCCAGGGACACACATAGCTCTGCAGAGGAGCTGCATAGGCTCTGCCAGGGACACACATAGCTCTGCAGAGGAGCTGCATACACAGAGCAGTCATTGCTTTTTATACAAGACTGGATGAGAAGTTCCTTTATGTTTATTTGGATGCAGCAAAGAAACAAATTGTACAAATAGGAAAACTAAGAGAGACCTGTATAAACGGGGCTGCAGCTGTGCAAAATCGAAATAGAGGAGCATAGAATGAGACCGTCTGTATGAATGGGGCTGCAGCAGCTTACTGCTGTGCTTTGAGCAAAAAAACCTGTCTGACAGATGTATAAACTGTTCTATGCCAAAATCTGGTGCATGCTGCACCAGACCCAACACATTTGTGTTCGTATGATGCAAAACATTTATCACAACAAACTGTGACATGAAAGTGTTGACCAATCCGTATCAATTTCATAG
>JAODAL010067379.1:0-17318 GCA_025379985.1 Phyllomedusa bahiana | reverse complement strand
GCGATTTCTTCGTTGGGGCAGGGCGATCCCACCGCAGGCGTCGCGACGCAGTTGCTCTTCCCTGGAGAACTCGGGTTTGGGTCCTTTTACAAGTGGGGTGGAGACACGTAGTGTACTCATGCTGTACAGGTGAGTGTAGGAGTGTTATTGGCCAATGTATGTTTAAATAGTGTAGGAAGCAGTCTTTGTGTTACCCCCTGATGAAGCCGGGCAGTGAAATGCGCGTTGGGGTTTCTCAAATCCTCACATTGGTCTGTATATGCTAAAACTTATTCCCTCTCCTCATGTTTTGGTGTATCTGATTAGTACCTTTATTATGAAAATTTTGTAGGGTCTGATCTATTTTTTGCCTTTGTTGGCATAGTCTATACTGTTATCATGGAGTTTGGGGAAGCTGTATTAGTAGATAATTACTCTGGTAAATGCAGTCTCTGTGAGGATCATCCAGATTGCCATTTTATATATTGTCATGTGTGTAATTTTTTACATTTTTTGGTAAAAATTTATAGTATTATTTAATAAAGCATTTGTATTTTCTGTAGGTTTGTTTTTTTATAGGCGTTTCTGTGTAATTTGGGTAAACCTACTTGGTATTTACTTTTTGGTGTTTTTTTGTTTTGGTTGGGGGGTGTACTTTTTACCTACAGAAAAAATCTGAATGCAGTATTTGTGCCATTCGGTCTACACTGTAGACTGTAATAATAATAAAAATAATAATGATTTTTAAATTTATATAGCTGCAAAAATATTCCGCAGCACTTTACAATATAGAGGGTATAAGCACAGACAAACCAGACATTACATTATAAAAAGGCTACTTACACGAGGTGTGAGGGCCCTGCTCGCAAGAGCTTACAATCTATTAGGGTGTATGGGTGAAACAAAGGGGTGACAAGTGTTTTGCTTTACATGTCCAGCCATGTTACAAAAATATGGGGTAGTTAATAACATAAAAAATGGATGAACCTGCCACCCAAAACCCCATACAGCTATATACAGGTAAGTGCCTGTGGGTGCCAAAATGCAGGAAGTGACAAATGTGTGACAAAATTTTTGGAGGGGATAACGTAAGTGATCTTGGTAGGCTTGTCAAAGGGAAGATGAGTTTTCAGAGTGCACTTAAAACTGTGAGGGTTGTGAGTTTGTCTGATCACATGGGGCAACATGTTCCAGAGAACTGGTGCAATATGTGCGAAGTCTTGGAGACGGGCAGTTTTCATTTTTTGTCCCGGTAATTGCTGTGGCTGTTTGTTGCGGCTTTTAGGTATCGGGTGCCCTACTCTCATAGAACAGTACTATAATCTGCTGTTTTATGTAGGATTAAAATAAAAATGTTCTAAGTTTTTTGCTTGGATTTCAGATTTGAAATCTGACTTTAGAAAATTCAAATTGTGTAGACAACAGTTCAGATTTTCTATCGCGGTCTATGGCAATGGTTTACAGTTGGATTTTTAAAATCCAACTGTAAACTAGTCGTGTAGAGACATAGATTAAAAGAAAAAAAATGTGTAAGTTTTTCAAAAATGTTTCCAAAAACTACTATGTGTGAAACAACGTAGTAGTTCATAACTACAGCATATATGCCCCTGACAGGGCTGTATAGGTCTGGGTGGTTAACATCAAACTATGCATGGCTGTTTCAAAACAGCTGTGCAGAGATAGTAGTTGCATACTAACTACACAGCTGCTTCTCCAGAGAGAAGGCAGTACAGTTTATTACCTTCTCTGCCTTCTCGATCATTGTATATACAGCAGTGTCATCATGCCTCCTGAACCGCTGGGTCTTCTAGGCCAAGGAGGTGCTGGCAGCAGCATATAATTGAAGGCATCATGATGACATCATACCGTCCATGCCAGAAACGAGCCCCTGGAGCTATCTATCTATCTATCTATCTATCTATCTATCTATCTATCTATCTATACTGTGTATATATATATTCTATCAGCCTATATACCAACATGGGGAACAAACCTACCTACAGGAGGTAAATATCTAAATACTGGTGGCATATCCCTACCTACATGAGGCCTGTACCTGCCTACAGGGGGCCTATATCTCTACCTACAATGGGCTTAGATATATAGTTTATTTACCCACCTGTGTGCCCAATAAGGGAACCTAGATACCTACCTTTTGGGGGACCTATAAATCAACCTACCTAAATCAATGGGGAGTTATATACCAATCCAGTGGGGGGGTCAACCTACCTGTCTACCTGACTTGTTGATCTTGGGTTTACATTTGTATCATGGTTTCCTTTAAAATGGAAAACCCACAGCAGTTCTGGAACCAACACACTACATACACCACCACCACCTAATGATCCCATTGACATACAGTGGGGTAGAACAGATTCTGCCAAGGGGTCCTTTGTTTTGACAGGAAAAGTAGCCCTTCATGCAGTGTTATATTTTCGGTCAAATATGATGATGCCTTGAACACAGGTAATGTATACTTAGTGGAGTAAGGGAACTAAATCTACAAGCCAACATCTGTCACACACCAAAATGCATTTGTGTTTAGAACAGAATCAAGGACCTTGTATATTTTGGAATTGGTTACATAACTTAGATAATTGTTCATTGCTAGGAAATATGGGACTCATGTTTGATACTGTACCTCAAGAAATAATGCAAAGTGTCAAAATCAAAGAGCTGCCTTTATGCCCAACCTTTAGAATGAAGGAGGGAGGGTTCCTTATATTTTTGGAATTTTAGGTTCCCTGGAGTACTATCTCAGAATATCATATTGTCTTTAAGTTGTTAGTATGTTTTAATATTATATTCATGTTGAACAAGATGATATGTTTAACCCTACTGTCACTATTGCGCACCCAGGGGTCTTTTCCTATTAAAGATACAATTGAACATGTTTAATTTCACATTCAAGACTACATTATAGATGAGACTTCTTTATAAGAAAAATTAACAGACTTCTGCCTGTTCACTAAATTTCAATTGAACTTCCTCATCTTGATAATATTATCTAAATGCACTTGTAATTGTCCAGCTTTTAATTGGTGTTGTAATCTACCATGCAAGAGTTTGTCTTTTTATGTTTGTGAGCTAGACAGGCAATAATATGATGAAAGATATGGAAATACATCCCTCCTGGGCAACTGTGAAGAGTCTAGTGACGGATGAAAGGGTTAGCTATTCACTATAACGATTACTAACAAGAGAGGCTGTGCTGCTGTGGGCTTCTTGCAAACTCATTAGGCAACATGCATTGTCTTAATACTACTCTCTATGTATCATGAAGGTATTTGGTTAGAAACCCTGTACTCAGATGTAAGCCCAAGGCTGAGGACATACAGAGTTATATGCACTATAAAGAAGAGGGTCAAGAAGTAATTGGAGAAAAATACCTTAGTGGTGAAGGTGCTTGCTTTACAAAGGGTTATTTGGGGCCAGTATACTGTATCTACTCTGAATATGCATTAAGATACATAGTATGTAAGGTGTGAAATCCATTACTTAAAACTTATCTTCAAAGAAAAAATGCACTTGAAAAATTTACTGTGTTGACACCATCTAGTATGATAAGTATGGCAGACTTATTAACATACAATTAGCATGACATGTCTTTGTGTCTTTATACTACCCATTTATAACACTTATTTTCTTAGGTTGCAGGGATCATCCCACCTGCAATTTTTTTTACCCATATATTGCATTGCTTCTGAATTGGACCGTAGTTAGAGATGGGCGAATCGATTCTAACGAAGTGGAATTCATTTAGAATTTCAGGGAAAATTTTATTCTGAACAAAGGCGAAGTTCATGGTGATTCACGGGAACGAATCATCTTTTTTTCTAAAATAGCCGCGAGCACATGGCGTGACATGGGGCAGAGAACTATGGGAGGAGGAAAGGAAAATCCCTAATGTCATGTGCCGACATGAAGCCAATCAGCAGCCAGCGGGCTTCTGTGATGTCACAGCCCTATAAATACGGACGCCATCTTAAATTCTCTCACTTGTCAGTGTGTCTCCTGCCACAAGCATCTTGCTGCTTCAGCCCTATATTGCACTCTGTGCGAAACAAATCTATTTCTTGAGCTACTGGGGTGAAAGACCTTCACAAGTATGTGTCATATATACACCTGTTCCTGAACCTGTTTGTTTTAGTTTGTGTGGTATTCATCATAAAATCCAAGGTGTGTGTGTTTCTGTCCCATAAACGCCATCTAGTTCATTCTGTAGGCTATTTTATTTTATACCAAGGGTCAATTTCTCCTCTTGTTTGTGGGGGAATTTGAGTCAAATACACGGTGTGTATTTCTGCCCCATACACTCCTGAATTCCATCTGGTTCATTCTGTAGGCTATTTTATTTTATAACAATGGTCAATTTCTCATCTTGTTTGTTTGGGAATTTGAGTCAAATACAGGGTGTGTATTTCTGCCCCATACACGCCTGAATTCCATCTGGTTCATTCTATAGGCTATTTTATACCAAGGGTCAATATCTCCTCTTGTTTGTGGGGGAATTTGAGTCAAAGACAGGGTGTGTATTTCTACCCCATACACGAATGAATTCCATCTGTTTCCCTCTGTAGGGTATTTTATACCAAGGGTCAATTTCTCTTCTTGTTTGTGGGGTAATTTGAGTCAAATATAGGGTGTGTATCTCATGCGGAAAACACTGTACAGGACAAAAAATTTCCAAAGACAAAATTGCACCAAAACTACAGTGTGTGAAAGGACACCTATCTAAACAAGTTAGGAAATTGAAAGTAGCTTTTTGTAAATAAAGGCAGTGCATTACTGCAAAAGGTAACCTGCACCAAAAACACAAAAAAAACTGCACAGTGTGAAAGAACCCTTAGGGCATGTCTCCACGGCACGGGTTTTCGGATGGTTTTTCAGGCGGTTTTTGGTTTTGCAGACCGTCTGAAAAAAACGGCCAAAAATTAGCACAACGGGCTCCTATGGAAACACCGTGCAGCAGTCCACACTGCACTGGTTTTCCGCCCGGCCGTTTTTCCGCCCGCGGGCCGCCCACAACACGTTCTACAAGGTTTTCGGATGGAATGTGTGCAAGTGAATGTGAAGGGGGAGGACTTTTCTCCGCTTATGGCGGAGAAAAGCCGTCCATCCCGCGGCCGCAGAACAGGTCAAATACCGGTCGGATAATCCGACCAGCATTTGTCCCTTGCCGTGGGGATGCCTTAGGTCTATACAACATATGACAAAATACCGTGGGAAATCTGACGGCATTTTGCCATTGCTGGACCATGTTTTTTTGGCACAGATTTGCACAAAAGCTGTGGTTGGTTTTTGGATTTGCCTTCGGCCCTGTACATTAAATGTATGTGGCCGAAGGCAAATCCGAGCAGAATCCAGCAGAATGTACAACATGTTGCATATTCCACCGGATTTTTAACGCAACTGTAAAAAATCTGTGCTGTATAGACTACAGCAAGAGTTTTTCATTGCTTTCTATGCAGCACAGTGTACCGGCAGATTTTCAGCAGTTTCTAAATACTAAAATCACCAAAAATCTGATGGTATATCTGTACTATGTAGACATAGTCTAAGGCTGTCAGGGTAAACTGGGAAATGTAGTCAACAGATGGAGAGTCACAGGTTGGTGACCACTGGTTTATAGCATAGACCAGGCATCCTCAAACTGCGGCCCTCCAGCTGCTGGGAAACTACAACTCCCATCATGCCCACTGTAATAGATTATATAAATGCATGATGGGAGTTGTAGTTTCCCTACAGCGGGAGGGCCGCAGTTTGAGGATGTCTGGCATAGACTATCCTGTCTCATTTAATCTTTCATTGACCAATCGTGCACATGTAATCTTACTAAAACCCCATGACTGACCCTTTTCTATTGTGTGTGTACCGCAGATTTTACATATTGCTACATTGTGAACATCACCTATGTAATAATTATACGGCAGTTCAATTCCTTGTAAACAAAGAATAATCCTTTGTAATTCCCCATATATTATCAGCCACCTATTAAAATAGAAACATATTCTTTAATGATTTGCACAAAGTCTACTTTTTATCAATGCCTGGAGAAAAAACATAAATAATAAAAACTTACAAAATAATCTGCCGTACTGTCTGTGTTCTTTTTCCACCTGCCCTGATCTGACTATACGTGTAATTAAAAATACAAATGTTCCAAGCTGGCGGCTTCTTATTAGTATGAATTTTGGAAACAAAATTTAATTTATTCACATTCGATATGGTCCGTAATACTTACTATTACATGCATTCTGCTGGCCTTTGATTAGCTATGGATTAATAAAACTTTTATATCTTCTTTGTCAGCCTCATTTTGAACTCTGTTTTTGCATACTGTTACTATTAAATAAATGAATTAGTGTCTAGAAATGTGTCATGCATATTACCTAGCAGCAGGAAGTCTAATACAGTGGTCAGCTCCCCGAGAGCGTTATAAATCCGAACACGCACACTAACCTGCTCGTGTGGCCCTATTAAAAGCATGGTGATTTAGTGTGAAGCTGTATTTGTGCTTAACAATGAAATTTCTGTTAATTCAAAACAATGTAAATCATACCCAATTACGGTATTTGAATATTCACAACTTCTACACAGGAATATTTGCTGTTGCCAAGGAAAGCAGTGTAAAGGTTGACTGGAGCTCAGATTCTGGCATCTAGTGTTTAAACACAATGTTTTATGGTTAGATGTAACCAGATGTAATATTATTATAGCTTATTTACAGCATTCAACATACTGCATCTGCCAGCTATGTCCATTGAATTGGCCAGCATTATACCTATAAATTGCTATAGGCTGGATGCCAAATTTACAATAAAATCTACACAGTGATTGTAAAACATACAAGTGTTTGAGTCTTTAGTTTCCTGGTGGGTTAAGAAGAATATAAAGGGGTTCTAAACTTCGAGCAACAAGTGCCCAATTACTGGAAATCTTGTAATATATTTCTCAAAGCCTCAATCCTGGAGGCTATGTATGCATGTACTGTGCAGTATAGACATATGTTTTGTCTGTATTACACTGCTTCCAATGGGTGATTGATATTTTATGGAGTCTGGAAGAAATATGTTTCTTAACATAAGGACAATTAGAAGCTACCTCTTGGGGGTTGTTTTGCTTTCTCCTAGGTCAATTTTGCAGGCTAACAGCTTAAAATACATGGGCTCATCTGTACAACTGAAAATAAGTTTTATTGCCAGGGTAGGATAAGGCTAGATCTGCACAGCATATGTTTAAATGCCGTCCAAAATATGATGGTATTTTAACATCACCGTACTGCGGTTCTTGGCAGGGGTTTGTACAAAAAACCATGGTCAGTTTTGGGATTTCTCGCCGTCCCAGTACATTGAATGTACGGGAATCCAATGGAAGATAGAATATGTTCAGAAATCCCACTGTAGAAAATCAATGCTGTATAGACTATTGCGATCTATGAGCACAGGATTACAGTCGGATTTTTGCGGATTCTAAATACTGAATCTGGGTTCAGGATTCTGGAGAAGGGTCGTTGATCCAGAGATTTTTTCTGATTGATTTTTTTCCTAAATTAAGGACAATTGGCTTCTACCTCATAAGGGGTTTTGCCTTCCTCTGGATCAATTTAGATATATTTTTTATACACCATTATTTCCAAAATTGTTATAACCATGAGTCCATGAAAAGAGATTCCTTGTAGCTCCTTAACAGTAACTCATATAACTTTTTAGACCGACAATATCCACTGTCCTACAGACAATTGTTTTTTCGTTCTGTGCCAACTTATATTTTCTAGGAAAGCACAAATATCCTTTAAAAAAGGTAGTAAAGGTGGTATGCTGATAGGAGTTGTCTCACTACAAGAATCGCTTTTAATGTTCTTAAGATCTTGTTAAAACAAGTCACTTTGCAATATGTGTCCATTAACGGTGTCCTACCTATTCCAAGATATCCCCTCTTGTATGGGCTGCATCAACTCTTCAGGTCACTATAGCTACAGACCTGTTCTATCTCTCATGAATGGCTACCACTGCTGCTTACTATAGCTACAGACCTGGCTTCTACTGCAGCCTAGTAGAAGCCAGTAAAGACGCCACTGAATTCAAAATGAAACCAAGAAAACAGGACTGAGGTAAGATGAATCAATGTAGTGAGACAAGCCTGTAGCCCTCACAAAGGAAACAGGTTTTTGTCTATAACTAAAGATAATTACCTTTCCCAAATGGTGCAGGAAACCGACTGAGGAAAAGCCTTCTTGACTTTAATATTGCCTAATCAGACATGACCAGTGTAACAAAGGTTCAGGTTGAGGGGAACCAATAGGGAATAGTGCTTTTGTCTTGGAGCCACGAAAACCTGAAGTTGAGGAAGGCTAATTTTATCTGCTTAGAGATGCCCTAAAACCGTATTGATGGGACAAGGTGTTTAAAAATGCAGAAACAAAAAATAAATGGGAGATCTTAAAAAACATCTTAGGCACCCACTGTGTGAGACGGTGCATAGCTTATGTAAAACCATATAATTAGAAACAGGAAAAACCCAATTGATTCAAACGAGATTTAAAAGGAGGCAATAAAAACGAAAGAAAAGCGTTTCCAGATTACTAAAAACAGGAGGCAGTGAAGAGGCACAAAAAAGGCTATAAGGAAAAAAAAATAAAATATGTAAAAAAAATGATTTAAGGCAGCAAAGTGAGACAGAAAGGTAATGTGCATAGAAGTAAAGTAACTCCGAAACAATTTTTTAACTGTATAAATAATTAAAAGATTAAAAAAAGAAATGTTGGCCTTAAAAAGTTATGAGGGCGATGGAGAAATAAGCCTAGAAACCTATTAAAACATATTTCTTCTCACTTGGTATCTTACCGAAGAAAAGGGGGGGGGGGGGGGGGGGGGGGGTGGATGTGCTTCATCTTGATGAGAAAGGTAGGGGTAAATTCCAACTTAATGTTCTTCGTCTAACAAAGAAGAGTGCAGCTCCGCCTTACGGAAGCTTAAGATTGGTCAAAAACCCAGGTCCCTACAGTAAACACCACGTGTCTTAAGGGAGTTAAGTAATGTGATAGATAGTCCCCTAATTTTTTAATATTTATGAACTGTATATAACGGGGTATGTCCCAAAGGGATTGGCGATAGCAAAAATGTGGTGTACAATATTCAAAAAGATGTCTAAAAAAGTGATCAGATAAACATATAGGCCGGTAAAATGTTGAAGGCTTCTCCTGGATGCTATCCTGGGACTTATCTTACTGAAATAAATGGTACAACGCCCCATTCAGCAATGGGTTATGAAAGGATCAGTCCATGTCAAACTAATCTCATCAGCTCTTATGAGGAAGTTAGTTCTTTAGGACTGGATCGGGGTGGTGAGGCACTGGATGTCATTTATTTGGATTTTTCTAAAGCATTTGATTACTGTTCCACATAAAAGGTTGGTAAAGTAAATGAGAATGCTTGGAATGAGGGAAAATGTGCTGCAAGTGGGGTAAGCATCTGGCTCACTGATAGGAAAACAAAGGGTGGTAATTAACGGTTGATATCAGACTGGATCACATGTTACAAAGTGGGGTACCACAGGGCTCAGTATTGGGCCCTTATCCTCTTTAATATTTTCATAAATGATGGTTCACAGGGATTGCACAGGAGAATATCGATCTTTGCAGAGGATACTAAGCTTATGTAAAGGATCCACACACATAGAGGATATATTTGTTATTACAAAAAGGGATCTGATATAGGTTGGAGGCATGGCAAAGAAGCGGCAGATGAGGTTTAACACTGATAATTGCAAGGTTATGCACATGGGAGGAAAAATCCATTACATGATTACATGTTATGAAAAAACACTGGGTAAAGTGAACATGGATGAAGGATTGGGAATCTGGTGGACTGTACATTAACTGTAGCAGCCAGTGTCAGGCGAGCAGAAACAAGGCTAATAGGATGATGGGTTGTATTTAAGTGCATAGATGCTCATGATGGGACATTTCTCTCCCACTATACAAGGTCACTGTTAGACCACACATCGGAATATTGTGTTACATGTGTTTGTGGCACCAGTGCACTGAAAAGACTTTTGTAACGGTTCTGGAGGCTGGATCCTCTAGGATCCACCACAGGCGGAGGATGGCGTAAGCCCACACACAGGGAGTGGATTCTAAGTGGGTACCGGTATTCACAGAGCCCGCTGCAAAGCGGGATGGAACTGCTGCGGCGGGAGTCCACCCAGTCACTACACTGGCGGGGCTTGCCTTGTGGGGGTGGTGGCAAGGGTAGGCCGAGGCACAGAATCGGCAGTCAGGTAGTAGTCGGGGACCAGGCAAGACGGTCAGGGCAGGCAAGGAATGAGGTTCGTGAACGTAGACAGGCAGGTACAGAAGTGTCAGGGCAGGTGGCAAGGTTCTGGTTCGGTAAAAAGTTTAGGCATAAATGGGTTCGGTACACGGGTAGGCGAGACAGGCTTTATGGAAAACACTTTCCCAATATAGGCATGTGCACTAAAGATCAGGCCTAAGGCAACTGGAAGAGGCTGGGCTTAAAATAGGACGCAGTGCCCGGTAATGGCCAATTTACCGGCACAATGTCCCTTTAAATATCAGACTGCCGGCCGTGCGTGTCCCTAATGGGGCGGCGCCGCGCTTGCGAGGGACTGAGATGGACGGGGGCAGGAGCGAGGCACGGGTAAGTCACTGGGGACCGGGCAGCGGGTTTGAGCGGACCCCGGACCCGAGGTGCGGGACGGGGCGCCGCTCAGAGTCGGGGCATGGATGCGTAGAGCTTGAACAGGTACAAAGGCAGGCAACAAAAATAATAAAAAGACTGGGTGGACTGCAAATACCAGAAAGATTACAAGGTTAGGGTTTTTAGTTTAGAGAAAAGAACGGCTTCGGGGGGATATAATAAATATGTTTAAATATATTAAGGGCCCCAATATAGAGATCTTGCTAAAGATTTATTTATACCCAGGACTGTATCTAGAAAAAAGGGGGCATCCTCTATGACTTGAGGATAGAAAGTTTCTAAAATAAACATAGAGAGGGATTTTTACTGTTAGAGCAGTGAGACTGTGGAACTCTCTGCCAGAGGGAAATTGTCTGTGGAATTCACTAACAGAGTTCAAGAAGTGCTGCAAGAAGAATTCTGGGGGAGGGGTTGTTGATCCAGGAATTTATTCCGATTGCCAGATTGGAGTCAGGAAGGAATTTTTTCCCTAACATGAGGACAATTCATGGGGGTTTTTGCCTTCCTCTGGATCAACACTTTAACACTTTAGCAAAAATGGGCTGAACGGGTATGGACGTATATTTTTTTTTTCGGCCTGACAAACTATATGTAAACTATATGTAAGCCCTTTAAGTTTTAAGGTGCATGCAAGTCCAAGAAATCCATCCCAAACTGTGTAGCAAGGAAACTCCCGGACCACAGCTGAGCCGCACAACTGTGCAATGTTTCGAGGGTAGTGCCTTTCTTTCTCAAGTATCTTGAGACATGCATGTGTGAGAAATAGGGGTTTTAGCCTTGAAACCTGAGGTATGTCTACACAGCAATTTTAAAATGGCGTTCAAAACCCGATGGTATTTTAACATTACTGGACTGCGGTTTTTGCCACAGATTTGCGCTTTTGGAATTTGCACAGGAATCTGACGGCAATCCTGCAGAATATCCAACAGTTTTATAATCCGCCACAGTGTGGCAGATTTTAAAACTGACCGGAATAAATCTGTGCTGGGTAGCACGATCTTTCATTGCGGTCTTACACAACACTGGGTACAGTCGGATTTTCAGCAGGTTCTATATACTGAATACGCTGAAAATCCGATGACAATCCAGTGCTGTGTAGACATAGCCTAAAGGGATTTTCCCATCTGGCTGTTTCACAGAGCCTGCTCTTCACAGCCAGCTTCATACTCCCACTTCCAGGTTAGATGTGGTACTTTTCGCAATGATGACATTTAACTCTGCTATCCTACCTGACTTTTAAAGGACATGATGAAGCAGGGTTTTCCAGTGACAGAAGCAACAGACCTCTAAAGGTAAATTGTCAAGAAGATAAAAAAGCTACGTGCTGCTGATAAGAAAATTAGACTGGAAACATTGGAGCCCACCATGGGAGTTTAGTATTGGAGCCCACCAATAGAGTTGATTCTTGGGGCTCACCCTACAGTTATAATACATAAAATTCACATGACTCTTGCTTTGTACCTCCCATATCAGTGTGATAGGAATACCCCTTTTAAATTAACATGCAGGCAAGCCACAATGTTATTTTGAGGAGATAGCACTGATGAAAAATACTGATGAACATTCACTCACAGACCTACTATACAGGAAAATTTGTTGCTGCTTAGTATTCTAATTACCACAGATTTTCTGTATGGTGCCAGTGATATCTGTAGTGCTTCTGCCCCAGCTAGCTACTTATGTCATGTCAATACTATTTAATCATCAACACATTTTAAGTAAAACCACACAAAGTACTAACAGCCCATTTTAAAAAAGTTACCACTTTAACCACGTTAACTTAGCACACTTAACATACATGAATGTCACAGGGCTTTGGGGCTGAAAACCACTCTATACAAAAGCCCGCATTGGCTGTTAAAATACCGTCAGGCCCTCTATTTTCACTACAGCTATTATTGTGATGAACCCTGGATGCCTTTGAGTGGATTTACACATGGCGGGCATTTACATGCATTGAAAATTGTTAAAATCTGCAACACCACCTTCTGTAAGTCCACACATAAATCTCCATAATAATTCCATTTAAAAACATAATGATTTAGCAGTGAATTTGTTTGGTGGCATAAAAATTACAACAAATTTGAATCCACCCTCAATGATTGGAGCAATAAAGTTTTTTCACTCGCCATTGACCCCAAACTTTTTTTATATCTTTTAAAGTAATTAATGTCATTTAGTGATATTTGACATGGACAACCCTGGTCTATTAGATGTAAAGATGAAATCAAGGCAACTGTTGAAAGTGTTCCCCCTCTGTCATCTAGACATACTTGAACATCTATTCCATGGAATTTTGTAACCAGAATAGGACAAGGTATTCTGGGTGCCTAGAAAAATAAGACATATACAGCTAAAACCCAATGGAAAATTCAGCCCACTCTATACCTCCTCGCAGGCCACTTGTCTTGCAATGAATTGTCACACTAGGGGGTTCACTACCTTCGCCTACCCATTGCCCTGATCCTAGTTGTTTCAATATATAGCACAGTTTTCTGCAACTGCTTAATAAATCGTTTTGGGACAAAATCTAATAACCTAGTTTTCCAGTATATCTGGACAATAAATGCAGGTTTTTTCAACTTTTCTACAGGTTTATATCCGACAGGAACATACAGATAAAATGAATGTGGGCACCACAGAACACAACACCACTATGGATGAGAAAAATGGAATCTGACGTAGTGGAATTCGTTTGAATTTCAGGAAAAATTTGATTCCAAACGAAGCCAAATTTCCTTTTTTTCTAAAGTGTCTTTTTTCAGCCTAATATCAGGCGCAGCCCTGTTCAAAAAATGTTTAAATGCCCCACATGCCATTATCAGGTACATTACAGAGCTGCGGGTCTTCCCTCCAAAGCCGCAAAAATCATGGCAGCAGCCGTTATCAATATAGACGAGGAAAAAAAGTTTTCAATAGTACCTCAGCGAGGCGAAGATATGGTGCTCATAAAAGGTTTCTATTCCAATAAAAAACATTTTCAATAAAAGAAAAAAAAAAAAAAAATAAACTTTTTTACAAACCTATTTTGGCAAAAAAATTCTTTAACGCGTTTCTCGCCCCGCAGTGGCACTACATCAGGAGACGTGTTATAAAAAAAACTGGGAAAGACTGTATATTTAAAAAATTTAGGGCTAAGGCTCTTATTGGGTTTATTTGTTCCTCCAATTGCTTTTTGAGCAATGTGAGCCATTATTCTCTATGAGATTTTATATAACCAATTTAGAAACAAGGCGGTATAAAATTTAAATTTAAAATAGCCTTAGAAAAAAGCTGTTCGGGATTGGGCAGAAATACGGAGGCTGGAATAGTCCAGCCAATGAGAGCATGAGCTACTTGAGACTCGTAATATGCTATGGGGTGCATTCCACCAATCAGGATTCGAGCTACTCGTTCCTTTTTTGTTCTATGGAAATAGAGTCTTGTGTCTGATTGGTGTATAGAAAAGTGGGGTTTAAATTTGTACCCACCAATCCTGAAGGGAGCGAAAAAAACAAACATGTTAACTTTATGGTGTCTGCCAATTTAATCCGAACGACTATCTCCACTATGTTCCCTATGGAGGGGATGAGCTCTTTCTCTGATTGGCTCAAGTGGAGGTGGGCTTGGCTTTTACCTCCAATGGGGAAACGAGCGATGTTCCCATTAGAGTTCTATGTATATTAGCCCTATGTTTACGGACAAGCTAAGGGCAATTCTTTTCCCTTGTTTTATGATATTTTATGATTTGTTTTTTCTTTCTTCATTTGACTTGGCACCACTAAGGGCCACATGTATGAAAACAGACTAGGTCTAAAATTCACTTTCTTGCCCGTAGCAACCCATAAGAGCACCAATTTCATTTTTCCAGAGCACTATATGAAATGAAAGGGGAGCTCTGATGGGTTGCTATGGGCAACAAAGTGAGTTTTAGACTGGGACAGTTTTCATACATGTGGCCCTAGGTTTTTAACATTGGGCGCTCTTCTGAATACCAATGCTGGCTTTTCTGGGATTAAAGGTCCCAAAAAGGATCTTTCTTTATTAAATACCAGTGATTCTGAAAAATTCTTCTTATTTCTGGGTGTAGTAACTTATAATGTGTGATTGTCATCATAAAACAACACCATAAAGGCTCTCTGCAGCCAGGAAATACCTGTTTTTTAACGCGACTCATCGCAAATAAATTCGAAACTAAACAAATTTTTGGGAAAAATTCTGCGAATCGGCCGAACCAAATTTTTGAGAAATTCGCTCAACTCTAAACACCACTATATGAAGCAAGAAAACCTACTGACCATGGAGGTGAACAGCCTGCCTTTACTATCATGCATGTATGAGTAGATACGGCAGGCACTTCCAACACTTACTAGGATTTACTCAGGTTTCTCATAGGCCACGCTACGTCCATGTCAAATTTCACTAAATAATGTCAATTACTTTGAAAGTTATAAGAAAAACTTTTAGGTCGATAGGGAGTGAAAAAACTTGTATAATAACAAAGAGATGTGGATCTGGGCTCCAAGTCACCTCTCATATTTTTCTGCTAATAGTCTTAGAGAAAAACTCATTATATTATGTAAGAAAAATAGAATGTTACAGCTATTTATAGTGAGAGTATCAGTTCATAGCTTTTTAACAGTGTATACATGACCCTTTAGTCTTCTGTTGCTAAGAAATATAGTTTAATAAAAGTTACAGGATTTCCATTGGAACAGACTGATTTCTGCACTTTAAATAACAAAAAGCATTTTGCTACTTAGAACATTAAATGTATTTTGAAAAATCAGGTTAATATTTTGTCCATAATTCTCTCTCTAATTAATTAATTAATATCTCTAATTTCTCTAATTAATAAAAAGCATTTTGTTTCATAACCTACTAGTGTGGCTTTGCTTTACTGACTTACATGAAGAATCAAACAAACATATTGCTGTTGTGATTTTGATTCACTTCAGAATTAGAGCACTTTTAATCTCCTGTTTATGCAAAGAAAAAAGAAGAAAACAGACATGCAAGCGCTCCCTAGTATAGTATGTCCATGAGGCGAAAGAGGTATATTACAAAATAACATCTGCTCACTTTATCTGGTTGTGCATAGGGATGGCACAACTCTCCTTAGTGTACCATCGTAACTCTGGTGGTGGGAGAGTTGCGTGGATTATTGCTGCTGTCCCGCACGTCTTCCTCCACAATACACGTGGATAGGCGGTATAGTTAATCTAGTGACCAAGTCACAGCAGTAAACTTGGGGTCCAGTTGGGCTTTCAACTCAGGCCGTTATTTGCAAACTCAATGGCACTTTTTCAAAATAGTTTTTAAACAGTTTTTCTTCTTTTCTTCTGCAGGTCATACTTACTGGCGCAGTGTAGTGGCAATACGACAAGTCTTGGTCAGGCAGACCACCTTCAACCTGATCTGGCTGTTTTAACTGTTCTGTGCTTTTTTTGTCTTTTAAAGAATCAAAAATTTGGGGAAAAATCCAATTTAATGTGGTTGCGCCCCCCCCCAGAAGGCCCCAAATCTTTGAAACACAAAAAATGTCTTTGGCCCCTTTTACAAAGGGATTATTGCTCCAAATTTTGGGAGGAAAATGTTTACATTCTTTTTGGCTCAAAATACACCAGAAAACTGGCACAGTCCCGTTCATACATGTTGCCCTAAAAGCGGAGGTCATTGTGTGACCCTGCACATAATGTCCCGAGTTACATAGTTTGTAAGGCCGAATAAAGACATACTTTCCTTCAGTTCAGCCTATTTTGCTAAAGTGTTGATCCAGAGGAAGGCAAAAACCCCCATGAGGTAGAAGCCAATTGTCCTCATTTTAGGGAAAAAAAATTCCTTCCCGACTCCCATCTGGCAATCAGAATAAATCCCTGGATCAACGACCCTTCTCCAAAATCCCAGTCACTATAACTTGTGTAAGGGATTAGGTAGCGGGTTGTTCGTCTTCTGGGTAGACGGGCACAGCTCAGCGGGCACAGAAGTCAAAACGACAAGGAAAGTTTGTTTAAAACTGCCCGCAGACAGTTTTATTGTTTAGCATGTGGTACATAAAATAAAACAAACAAAACAAATCCTATGCCTGTCCGGCTCTAACTAAACATTAGGAATACCTCCCTAACACTGTGCCGGCCTCATACCAGTCACTGAACACAACAATATTACTGTACCACAAATAGGGGCTCCCACAGGTCTGTAGCTGATAACCTGTCCCAGGGTGAGAGAGTGTGTGTCTGCAGCTCTGGCCTTATATGAGGCAGACACACCTAAACTTAATCAGGCAGCCCAAGACCTGGACTGCCCAGGTGGAGTAGGGCCCACCCTCGCTATCCCCACTCCAGCAAACCATGCCCTTGCAAAAAAGGGTTTTACTAAAAACCCTGTACATTGAGATCTTTTGATCTCTGAAAACTTCACTATCTGGTTGCTCTTTACCTGGACAAAAGGAATCTTGGGCATATATAACCTTTCCCTCTAGGACCAGTCCAATATTCTGTCACAAATCCCCCCCCCCCCCTGTTAGACCCGGGGCTGGAACACATCTGGACATCAGACAATGTATGCAGGGCAGGATCCATTCTTCATTTGGGTCCCCCGGCCGGTGTTTTACCGTAAATTTTTTTTCGTAAGGCCAGG
>JAODAL010067378.1:0-17319 GCA_025379985.1 Phyllomedusa bahiana | reverse complement strand
TTTTATTTAGCAAAAACCCGAAAGTAAAACCCGTGCAAGGCAAGCACAAACAAAAACCCAAAAAAAAAACCCACCGCCCCGGGGCTCTAACTAACAGATTTCAGCTTACTGTCGTCTGCAATTAAACCCCTTGCTTTTTTTCCAGCAGGACTCCACCCAAGGCTTAAAAGGTAGCCAGGGGTTGTAACCACCATAGTCAGTTTACCTGCTGACTTTTAAAACCCCAAAGGAAAACCCCCGGGAAAGGGGATTTCCTGGGAAGGGAGCACCCCCCCTTTGGTTTCTATGTCCTCACCCAATAAAAGGCCGCCCCTAGGAAATGGCTGAAGCCATACTAAAAAAATTACGCATTTTAAAAACCATTTTGTCGACCAAGCCCTAAACGGCCCGAAAACCTATTGAAGTTTGGGGCCTTTCTTTCCCCCAAAAGTCTCCTTTATTTTTGGGGGGCATGGGGTTTTGGACATTAAAAGGGTGCTGCCGGGAAACCCCGGGCCGGGGATTTACACTCCATTTACACCCTTTTCCGCTTTTGCCACCTTAAAAAATATAAAAATTAACCAAACATCTCCCATTAAATTTTAATGGAGTTAGAGTTTTGGAATAAACCCCCAACTAAACCCCTAAATTCGGTTCAATTAAACTAGAACTTTTTTACTCCCTTCCCGTCATCTCTTTTAAAAGGGAATCAATTTCTATTTTTAAATAAAAAAAAAATTTTTTCCCTCTAGACGTAGAGAATTCTCCCTTGCCCAAAATCCAATCCGGGGGTATAAAAAAACAGGGGGAGAGATCTCTATATTGCCCTGATATTTTTTTAAACAGTACATTTTTTATTGTTTCCCCCCCAATGCTTTTTTCTCGAACTAAAAAAAGAAAATTTTTTTCAATTTTTTCGGGGAAATTTTCTAGTTAAACCCCCATTCCTTTAGAAACTTGTGTTGCCCATCTTTTAAAAACCCCATGTCCATGCAAAAACCCACATTGGGTAGGCAGGGCTTTCATTGGGGCCCCATTGAAATCAGCAGCGAGGGATGCATTTTTTCAGGTAGTTTAAAGGCCCTTTTTGAAAACCCCCTTTTAAAAATAACCCCTTTTGGGTGCACAGGGCCTTGAAGCGCATTTTGGGACTAAAACAGAAAGGCAGGTTTTAAAATCAATGATCACTAATGGCGATTTTGCCTTTGCAAATAAAATGTAAGATATGTAAATTTTTAAAAAAAATATTTTTTGGCAAACAGCAAAAAAGTTAATCTTTCCCATATTTACCCTTTCCGAAAGCAAACAGAAGACCCATTTAAACATGGCTCTAAATGAAAACCCCTTTAAACCCCCTTTTTTTGACATCAGGGGCCCCCCGCACAGGGGGGGTTAAACAAGTAAAAAACTTGTTCTATAGGGGTGTTTCATTCATTGGCCAATAAACTTGTGCACTGATTACGTGATCAAAAAAAGCTTTCTTTTTTTATCCCTGATTGAAAACTGGATGATGACCTAAAAATGTTTAAAACGCTTGTCGGGGCTAAAGCCCCTTGTTAAACAGGCATGTCATTTCAGCCCAAAACAAAAAAAAGAAAAAGAGAGCTCAAAACAATTGAAATTCCCCGAAAAAACATACATTAAAAATTTAAATTCATATCGGGGTGAAGGTTAAAACCCCTTTTAAACTCAACCTTTGGGGGGGGCTTATAAGGACCATAAGGGCTCATCTGTTTTAAAAGTAGAAATTTTTAGCTTTAAAATCTACTTGAGGAAAAAACACCCATATTAAAAGTGATCATATTATGAACAATTAAATAAATTTTCGTCAGGACCCGGAACAAAACCCCCGAGCAAAAAGTGAAATTAAACCATTCCCCCACCTACAGGGAAAAACCCAAAAAAATGGGCCCCGACAAATGTACGGGACCCCCAACTTTCTCCCTCTCCAGGGTTTTTGGGCAAATAGCACAAAAGTGCCATCTTTTTATGTGGGGATAAATATGTTTTCTTTTTCTGCAGGTTCCCGGGGTTTATTCCGATTATTTTTTTTTATTTTTTAGTTTTTAATTTGCCTTTTTGGGACCATTATCTTAGACCCCTTTAAATTTTATTTTTTTTCTAGGGACTTGTGCGAGGGCTTTTTTTTTGCGACAAAGTAGGTTGGGGGTGGACTAGGATGCAAGCGGCAGAAGAGAGCACGGGAAAGCAGAGGTGCCATAGTGAGCTCCCATCTGAACAAGGGGCAAAGGCTCTATCATCCACACCTTTCACTCTTTAGGTGGTCTCTCCCTCCCGTCCGCTATAGGTAGTGAAGGTCCCCTTTGATTGCGGGGCAGAAAAAAGCAGGGGAGACAAGCGTTCACATGCAACAATTTATCATAGGGTTCTTCATTGACCAGACAAATGTAATACACATGGCAGGGGCATCCCTTAGTTACAACACCGCCCTTTTCCCAAAGCAGCCCCCTAAAGGAACAAGGCAGGGTGACGTTTCCAAACCCCCCTCCCTCGCACAGCCCCTCTACTGTTTTTTACTCCAGAACCATGTTAGGAAAGGGTTTAAAGCTGACCTCGACCCCGAGACAGCATAGCCCAGTCCCGACCATTATGGGCTGCACCTCCCGACAATGCGATGTGACACTGATCCCTGAAGGTGGATATCATGAAAACCCCAAAGGAGAAAAAAAAACAATCCCCAGAAGAAAAGCCAGACTCCCCTTTGTAGATGGAGACTGGGAACCCAGAAAATAAGTTTTCCTGAATTTATTAACCTCCAAGTACCCCCCACCCCGTTTTCATGGTTTTTCCTGCAAAGTCTTAGTGACTGCATGGTTACATTTCTCCTAAAGGGGAAAAACACAAACCCCAAAATGGCAGAAGCTAAAGGCAAAAACAGGGGGAAATAAGGTAATTTCGAGGACATTAAATTTTTGGGAGAGGGCGAATTGTTTCTAACGAAGTTAAATTTTCATTTAGAATTTCGGAAAAACTTCGGTTGGGAACAAGTCCAAACTTTGGGGGTACTTCCGGGAACGAATTTCCCTTTTGTTTTAAAAAAAGGGGCTGAAAGCACAGGGCTTACATGGGGCAAAGAACTCGGGGAAAAGAAGGGAAATAGCCTGCATGACATGTGCAAGATAAAAGCCAATCAGAGCCCGGGCGGGTTTCCCGTGACGTCACCGCACTATAAAAGCCCCGGCGCGCGACGCGGGGGATCAATACCCCTCTAACTGTACTGATCATGGAAGGTGCTGCCACCCCGGCTTATGAAACTGATACTATAAACCCCTTTATTATCCCAGCGATTTTTGGGGGGTGCCCTCAGCTTTCTCAGAGACTGCTTCTTTTAAACGTTTTTTTTTCCTGATTTTGTGGGGTATTGGACCCTAAATTTCCAGTGGCGCCCCATTTTGCAGGTTTGCATATACTTTTTTAAAATGCTATCTGCTCACAGCACATTGAAAAATTCCCAAAGGGGTAAATCCAAGCCTGTTCCTTTTTGTTTTTCTTTTAAAACCCCTTACCCCCGGAGCCTTTTTGGCCCTCTCGGGACAGATTCATGTGTCACTTTATGTAAAGAAAAAATTTTTTTAAAACACTTTAACCTATCCATGTGATTCAGAGACTTTTTTCCCTTGTGACACTTTGGTTTTAAGATATTTAAAAAAATTTTTTGGGTCCAAAAAATGATTGTTTATTTTTAAAAAATAAAAAATTTAACGTGAAAAATTTAAAAATTTAAAATTTTAAACTTCAAAAATACCCGCATGTGAACAGATATTTTTATTCCACTCAAAATATTTTAATAACTAGCATCACCAATGTCGGGCTGTATTTTGGGCATCTTTTTTTTTTAAATGTCTTTTTTTTTTTTACGAAAATTGGGGGGCTTATAAATTTAGTAAAAATTTTTCCCAAAAAATTTTGCAATATACTTTTTTTTTAAGGGCCCCAACCAGTTCAAGGGTTATTTTGTTTGCCCTGAAATGTTAGAAAACCCCCTAAATACCTCATCTAAAAACCCTCCCCAAACCCCCTTAAAAAGTATTAAAAAACCCGCTTTTAGGAAGTTTTTTAACCCATTAGGGGTTTTTCACAGAATTAAAGCAAAGTGGAAGTGAAATTTCAAAATTTCATTTTTTTTTTGAATTTTTTAAAATTTTTTTTATACTTAAATTGACAAGAAAAACAAAATTGTGATCGGGGAAATGCAAATTAATATTGTTTCCCCCAGATTCGGGCCTTTTCAGAGAATCCCATATGTGGCCCTAGTGAAATTATTTGGCTCAACCAAACAACCCCAAATAGGAGGAGCACCTACTGGCCCTCTGGGGCCTCATTTTCTTTAACAATTTTATTTGGGGACCATTTCGGGTTTTTCCCCACACCCCCTAATTTTCCCAAAATTTTTAATAAATATCCCAAAAAACCCTAAACCCCCCTTTTAGGGAAAATATTCCAAGGTGAATGAGTATATCGCCCCCCACGGGCATTTCACCCAATTTTTTTCAGCTTTCCCGGGGTTTGAAAAAAAAAAAAAAATATTTTTTTTTTTTTTTCCAATAATCTGCAATTTTTAGCTAAAAAATTTTTAATTTTTTACAAGGAACCCTTGGGAAAAAAAAACCCCAAAAAATTGTTTTACAAAATTTCTTCCAATTTTCCGGAAATTTACCCCTACATTGGGTGAAAACCTGCTGTTTGGCGCGCATGGCAGGGGTACAAGGGAGGGATTTGGTATTTGGTTTTTTTGGCGCAAGATATTGGGGGGGGCCCTGTCGCATCCCCAAAAGCCCCGAAAGTACTAGAACAGGTAAAACCCTTTCCCAGAATTTTCCCCCATTTTGGATTCAACATCCCCCAGGGATCCCCATCTAAGGGGGTATTTTGCATTTTTGGGGGCACAGGTGTTCCGTAGTTTTTTTTTTTTCATTGGGGCCCTGGAAAAGGGGGGGGGGAAAAAACAGTTTCCCCCATTTTTTTTTTGGGCTTTATTTTTTTCAGTATTTCGCCATAACCCGGGGTAAATGACCCGGGGTAACTTTACTATGGGGGTCGGGACAATTTTCCAAAAGATATAAATTTTAAATAGTTTTTTTTTGTTTTATTACTTTTAAAACAAAAGAAAACGAGTTTTATTTTAAAAAAATTTGCCCCCTTTTTAATTTTTTCCCAAATTTTACAAAACCATAAACTTTCTTTAATTTTTTTTTCTATGGGGCTGCCCTTTTGGGGTTTTTTTTTTTACGAGATGAATATGTTTTTATTAGTACCCCTTATGGGTCATGTGATGCCTTTTATCAATTTTTTTTTAAAGGTTTTTTTGAGGCATTTTTTAAAAAAATACACAATCCTGGTATGTTTTTTATTTTTATTTTTTACAGCGGGCACTTAGTGCGGTATAAATACTGCTAGTTTTACTCAGCAGGTTTATAAAGATTACAGGGGATACCACATTTTATTTTTTTTTAATGTTTTTTACTGCCTTTTTTTAACAATAAAAAAACTTTTTTTTAAAAGGGGAAAAAACGTTTTTTGGGATCACCCGGCAGCTGAACCATAACTTTTTTTTATTTTTCTGTTTTTGGGGGCCCGTATAGGGACTTTTTTTTTTTCTTGGGTGAGGTTTTACGTTTTTATTTTTGGAAAAATTTTTTTGGGGGGGCAAAACTTTATGAAACGCTTTTTAAAAACCGTTTTTTTGGGGAAAGGGAAGGGGGGAAGAATAAGAAAAAAATCTTCAAATAGCCCAAAATTTTTTTAAATTTTTTTCCCTATACAGAGCTGTATAAGGGCTTTTTGTTTTTTCCCGGATGAACTGACTTTAAAAACCATCACTTTGTTTATATGAGGTTTTTGAGACTTTTTTACCCCTTTTTTTGTCTGGGGGGATGAAAAATAAAACCGCAATTCTTTTACTGTTTTTTTTTTTTTTTTTTTTTTTTTAAAAGGCGTTTTTCCCCTACGGGTTTAAATTTAAAATGACAGATTTTAAGGGGGGTCGCTAAAGCAACGGCCAACCAAAATGGGTTTCTTTTTTTAAATTTTTTATCTTTTTTGGGGCCCATTTGGGGTTTTTTAAAGGGGAAAAGGGGATGAAAAAAGGGGATTTTATTTTATTTTTTGTATTTGTGTTTTACTTTTTTTCACTTTTTTTTTTTAACTTTTTCACACATTTTACACTTTTTCCCCAGGGGGGAATTGCATAACAATCGTCAAATCATTAATGCAATAGGAGATTCCGGGACACAAACTTATAGCTGTTTTGCTGGTCTCCATGGCAACCCGTTTAGTCAAAGCTGCCCACAATGCATTTGGGCATCATGACGTCACCCCGACAACCCGGAAAGCTCTCATTCACATACGGGCTGTCGGGAGGAGATCAAATACCGGCGCCCACGCCATTTTTCTCGCCGGGAATTTCGGGGGGAGCAGGAGCCCCACTCCGCTGCCCGCAGTCCCGCATTTTCGTCCACGGTGTCCCCACATCGAGGGGTTAATCCTCTTTCCGGGCCGGGGCTCACTCCAGCCTTTTGGGGGGGTCGGGAGATGCCCGCGGTAATAAACCGCTGGTTTTTCCCTGCCCGATCTTGCCCGCTCCAACCCGTAGCGGGGCAAGATCGCCTTGACGTACCATATGGCAATTTGCGGGAACCCCCACCCACATTGCCGTTTTAGTAAAGGGAAATGTCGGTAAGCGGGGTTAAAAAAAAACAGCGTTTTTTCAATACAAAAAAACCACTTCCTTTTTGGCTGCTCAAATTTTTTTGCGCAATTTACAATCCAGGGGTTAATTAAGCGTTGTTCTGGGTGCCCGTTTGGGGACTTTTTAAAAAACCGTTTTTTTCACCTCCAAAAAAAACATTTTTCCCCCGTAGCATAATTTTACAAAACAAGGTTAAATTTTCAAGTTTTTTCCCCTTGTTTTTGTAGGGTAAAATACACGCCATTGAAAAAACGCTACAAATCGGGTTTAATTTTTTTGGTTGCTCAATTCTTTTCCCAAATTTTTACTCCAAGGGTTAACTAATTATTTTTCCTGCATTTTGACTCAGTAAAAAAAAACTTTGTTTTTAAAACCGCCACAGAAGAAATTCTGTAGCATAATTCATATCCAAAGGGTTTTAATTAACCCCTTTTTTTGGCTTTTAAAATTCCCAGAAAAAATACACAGATTTTTTTTTAAACGCACATAAAAAAGGAAAATTTTTTCCTGCCCATTTGTGGAGCGCAATTTATTTTCCAAGGTTCCCCAAAAGGGTTTCCCTTAGGGGGTTTCTTTTGGAGTCAAATAAAAGGGTTTGTTTTTAAATCATATACGGGATGTCTTCACAAACAGTGTCTGTAAAATTTAGAACAAACAGTAGTCAACAGAGGGGTTTCGGGCCCCTTCATCTGCTAGTGGAAAGGGGCCCCACAAAAATTCCTGGAGCAGGGCTCGGGTCGCAGCACAGAAAGGGGGACTCGCAGCGGGGGCACTCTAGGGGCCCAACAACGGGCCGCGCCCATCTAGCCCCCCGTGTGTTTTTTTCAGAACCCCCAAAGGGTTTCTTGTTTGGGTTTAAAACTAGGTCACCCCCCATTTCCCCCCCCAAATTTGACATCTGACAACCCCAGCCAAGAGTCGGGGGGAAAAGTCGGGACAAAAACCCCTTATTGGCATGGCCCGGGAGCGGGTCAGTGACCCTCACCTGTCCTCAAACCCACCTCGTCCCATGCGGTTCCCCCGGGCCAAGATCTACTAGGGGTTTCTGGGCTCAGCGCCACTATAGAGGATGAAAAAATTTGAGGAGGGGCATTTCACACTATTTGGCCCACGAAAAATTGGGCCAATATCCCCCTGCTTTTTTGGGCAGGGGCGGCAAAGAAATAGATGTGGAGAGTGCATGGGAGGTAAATGTTGTGGGAGGGTCAGCCTCTGAATACCAAAAAACCCGGGGTGATGAGGAAAAGCAGTAAAAGGGAGGGAAACACAAATAATGATGATGTACCGACCCGCACTTGGGAGCCGGGTTAAGAAAGGGGCTTCTTCACGTCAGGAGAAGAAGGGCGTCACTTGCCCCGCGGGCGCGGCGCAGCAAGCAAGGGGGTTGTGCCCCCGGGAAGTCAGCGGGGTTAAAACAGTTGGGGCCCGGGAGCCAAGCGCTGGGGGGTTTAGAAAACCCCTTCGCAGGTCAAAAAAATTACAGAAACAGGGGTCACGAGGCGCGGTGGTAGTATTCACTCAGGGGCGGACTTTTGGGGGAAAAAACAGCTATTTTGGCATTGTGGCAGTTCTTTGCTAATAAAGGGCAGGGGGGCCCCCAATATGGGTATATGTAGGAATCTGTGGGCCCAGAAAGTGAAGCGGGGCTAGGGAGCAAATGTTGGCCCCAAACGGCCCTGCTTAAAACACATGCTCTTCACCACCCGGTTTGGCCTGGAGAAACGTGGCTCAGATGTGGGGGACCAAATCGCCCCCCCGGGGGCACAGCACAGCGGCCATGGAAACGCACCCCCCTTGCAGCCAGTAAAGGGCTCCACCACCTTTTGGAAAGAAGGGAGCTGTTTCTCTTTGACATCTTTTCCCCCGGGTCCAGTTTGCTCCTGCTCCCGCTACCATGGGGCCACAGCCCTTTTCACCCCAAGGGCGATTGCAAAGGGGACAACATAGGCGTCCAACCATCCTAATGGGAAAGCAGTTTGACCGGTTTCCTGTCCAATTTGTTGGTACGCAGCCCCTCCCTTTTCCCAAATGGGGGAACTCGGGCACCATTCAGAAAATAATGGCTTGTGCTGACCAGATGGAGATTTTTCCAAGCCGTAATTTTTTTTCCCCAAAAAGGCAGTACCAAGCACTTCAAAAATTTAATGTAAAACAAAGGGGGGGCCAGTCCTTAGCTTATCGGTTTGTTCCAAGGTGCAGGGCGGGCGCGGAGGGTCGGGACGGGAAAACTAGGGGTCAGGGCCATACATTTTCCCTTTAGGGCCCCAAACCGGGGTTTAATTTTGGCTTCCTGCCCACCCCCACATCAAAAACCCTTTGGACGGAAAACCCGTTTTCCCTCCACGTTTCCAAACGGGCGGTTTCCTGAAACCAATGTCCGCCTCCTCCCCCTCCACCACCACCGCCTTTCCCAGCCTCCACAATTCTTTTTTCCATCAACCACATGTGAAAGGGCCCAAAAGGGGTTTGTCACGCAGTTTTTTCCTAAAACCGGGCCTTCCTCGGCAAACGGCCCACACAGGGGGGGAACTGCCCCCTGTCTTTGCAGCAAGAAATCGATGGTGGCTTTCCCCCGCGCCAATTTGAAAAATGGGAACCCATGGGAGGGAAAAGGGGAAAGGAACAGGGTGTCCGTGCGCACCGGGGAAGGGAGGTCCATGCGCCCTGAAATTGCGCAGGGTTTTTCAACCCTTGGTTTGAAAAGGTTCCGAAGTTTTCCACCGACTTCAAAGATTTTTAAAAAGGGCAAGGAAACTTTGAAATCCCTTTTCCACCCCTTTCCTACAAAGCCGGGAAACCCAACCCCTCCTCGAGTTTCAGCGGCAGAACGGCCCCCCCCAAACCACTCTGATATGCAAAGTTTCCACCCGTTGGAAATTTTTACCTTCACAAATTTTGGAAACCCCCGGGGAAAGAACAGAGAAAGGCCATTAACGATTTTTTTGAAGATCCAAAGGGAGACAAAAAGTAAATCCCCCGTGTAACTTTTATGTTCCCGCCCCTTTCCCGCTCATGCGTGACATCCCGCCGTTTGTTGAGGCCATTCCAGGGCAACGTTTTTTGTCCGTCCGCCCGGGCTACGGGGTGAAAAACGCCCTTCCCCCTGCTTCAAGTCCTCGAACAGATGCTGAAAAAATTTTGTCTGGGCAGGGGGGCCCGGAAAATGTGGGGACTACATCCCGGCCACATATTTCGGTGGGGACTGAAATGGAGGAGGAGGAAAGGGCAATTTGGGGAGAACATTTTCTGGGGAAAATTATGGGTTTTCTAAACCCCGGGACAAGAGAGGAGGAGCAAGGGGCAGCTGGAGGAGGGAGATGGAGTGAGGGAAAACCAGGCAAATGAAACCCCCAAACCCAAAAACCCCCGGGGGGTATACAAGGGGGGATGGAGGCAAAGGGAGGTCCCCTCGGAGTCACTTGTGGGAGATTTCCCGCACATGCTGAAATTTTTCCCCGGCAGTGACAGCCGAAAGTCCGCCAAACCCCGGGGAGAGGGATGACTTCCCTCTCCACCCTATTGGACCTTTTGCTAACCCCGGCCAAAATGGGAGCCTTTTTCCCAGCTTTGAGGGGAGGACAAACTCAAAAAACTATAGGGAAATCCCCGTATCAGTTGGCCCCGTGCCTAAGTGGGGGCATTTTGTCCCCCTTCTGACCAAAAACTGACCGGGGGTTCCCTCAGTCTTTATGTACTACGGGCCCCCTCTGCTGGTGGAAGGGGGGGGGGGGGGGGGGGGGTAGGAGCATACCACTCATTCAGCAGCAACCTAATTTTGGAGTCCCCTGATGAGCGCTTCCTTCACCCCGCCAAAATTTTGGGGGGGAGTCGCCAGAAAACAAAAGCAGGGCCCCGGGGGCAGTTTCCCGAACCAACAGGTTTTTGGCCTTTCTTGGGCAGCGCCTTCCCCCCCAGTTAGAAAACCGCTGGATACTGGGGAGCCAAACTAAAGTGTGGGGCCGCAACTTTTCCAGTTTACAGTGGAGAAAAAAGGGCCTGCCCGGCCATTTGTGTGGGGAACAAGCGGGGGTTTTAGTGCGGTGGGGGCCCTCGTTACCCCCCAAAAAACCCGCTTGTCCACGGGGGAAAAGTTTGGGAAAGACTGACCTTTGTCAAGATGAAAACAGGCGGGGTAGGGCCCGGGTTTCCACACACCCAATTTCCTTAGGGATCAGACACATCAGGGCCCTGAAAGCCTCACCCAAACTGTGAGAAAAAGATCTTGGGGTTTAAATTAACCCCCCTCAGCCACTATTCTGATGCTGGGCCCCCACCCCCCTGAGCCACACATCTGCTGCCCGTTTCTCCATCTGCCCCCCAAACCCTCTTTTCCAGGGACTGGTTTTTGGGGCCCCCCACCTCCACACTTTGTCATTGTCCACTCTCTGACCTCCCTGCTGGTTTTCTCCCGTTTGCCCCTCACCTCCACTCTCTGTCAAATTTTTTCCCACTTGTGGCCTAATTTTTTTTTTGGCCCCCTCCAGAATATCATTGTCCACTGCTGACCTCATGCTGCGCTGCCCTGACCTCCACACTGAGGGGCTTTTTGTCCCTCTGGGCCCACTCCTGTTTTTAGCCACCCCCCAGAATGTCATTGTGCCACTGTCCCGAACCCCCATCCCCGCTGCTGTGTTTTGGCCTCCACCCTGTGGGCACTGTGCCAAATCTTTTGGGCCCACTCCGTTTTTGCCACCTCCAAATTCATTGTCCCCACCCCTTGACCTCATCTTTTTCTCCTGCCCCGTCACCTCCACACTGTGTCTTTGTCACTCTGGGGCCTACTCCTTTTTTTAAGCCACCTCCAGAATGTCTTTGTGTCCTTTTGCCTACCTCATCTGTTGCTCCCGTGCCCTCCACACTGTTCATTGTGCCCCTCTGTGGACTATTACTGTTTTGCCACCTCAGAATGTCATTAGCCACTGTCTGAACCCCATTGCTGTGGCTGCCGCCTCACCTCCACCTCTGTCACTGTGTTGCCACCCGACTTCAGCTTGTTTTTTTCCCCTTTTGCTGGCATGACTTTATCAGGCAACATTCCCGCTTAATGCCCCGGGAATTTTATAGTGAAGCGATTCTAAAGTGGCGGGGTCATCTGCGTGTCATACTAAACCAACATTGTATAAGACCAAAAAAAAGTCCCTCTGCATATTTAAGCTGGCACAAGTTCTATTGCACCCGCAGGGTCTGTGAGCCTGGAAATACTGCTTTTTTTAAGCGATTCGTCCGAAGTAATTCGGACCGAAATTTTTTTTTTTTCTGGAAAATTTTGGCGAAGTGACCGAACCGAATTTTTTTTTAGAAAACACCCTCTCTATTCATATTATTATTTTCTGGTCAGGTGTAGATATAAAATTACCTACATTCGTTACTGTAGACAGTCAGGAGTTTCCACTGGGGAAAACTGTTAAAAATAAATATTTGCCCTTATCAAAACAAGATATCACTTTGTGGCCTCTACTGCAGGAAGGTTGTAGGTTTTCAACTAGGAGAGCTCCCACTTTAGGAAGATTGTTATCACCTATTCTTGCCAGTTTGGGTTGTAAAAGGGGAAGGGGCCATGTTGCGGTTTTTTCAATGGCGGTAAAGATGCACAGTGTGTAAATAGGCTCACAATATTAACCCCTTACCGCCGGACCCATTTTGGGCCCCCCTCTTGACAAGCCCCATTTTGAAATCTGACTTTGGTCCTTTATGGGGGAAAAAATTTTTTGACCTTTAACCTATCCATGTAAAACAGAAATTTTTCCCCTCGTGAAAAATTGGGCGACATGATGTTGGCTTTTCGCCCGTTTTTTTGGGTATACTGCGCCCCCCGGGCCCAAATCCCCCTTGGGAAGGGGGGGTTTCAGTGTTGGCGCTTTTTTCGCCACTTCACTGCCCCCCGCATGAAGGGCGGACAGGGGGTGCGGTGTGGGCCGGGGGTAGCTTTTCTGGGGCGGGACGCTTTCCGGCTCAAAAAAATCCGAGGCATGCGATGGCAGTCGGAAAAGCGAGGCGCAGTGCAGCGCTCGCAGCTCCGACGGGCAACCTTTTTTTTTTTTTGGTCAAATCCTCCAAACCAAAGTGAACAGGATCGACATGCGGGGAAGCAGATAAAGATCGCTACACAAAATTCCGGCCTCCGCTCCTGCAGCAGGAGTATGTTTCCCAAAAAAAAATCGCCTTAAAAGGGCGGAAAAACATGTCAGAAAAGAGCTGAACAAAAAAAAATAAACAAAAAAAAAAAAAACACTTTCCAAATCTAGAAGGGCGCAATTCAAGATTTATGATATTGAAATTTCCCCGGGAAAAACAGAAATTCAAATTCTAAACCTATTCTCATTGGTGGGCATAAACCGGCCAAATCAAAAATGGGGAGTGCAGTAAACCCATTAAAACCTAGGGGAAGGATTGACCAATCGAACCCGGCGGGATAATTCGAAATACAAAAAAAGACAGAAAAGAGCTGTTTTGGCTGACAGCGGGGGTTTGGGCTAGCTCGCCAATCAGAATAGGAGCGAAAAAGACCCTTCTATCTATGGAAAAGTTTAGACCAATCAAAATCCACGGGGATAATTCAAAATAAGAAAAAAGACAGAAAAGAGCTGATGGCTGAGCTAGCTTTTTGCGGGCTATCCAGCCAATCAGAGCGGAGCTACTTTTCCCTTATAGTCTAGGGAGAGATGGGCGCCTAAAATCCGGCATTCAGCGCGTGCGGATGAAGTATTAAAAAAAAAATTATTTTTTTTTAAATGTAAAACATTATCAATAAAAGCCAACCCCTAAAAACATAATCAATTTAAATCCCGAACAACGCTTTGTTTGAGACCGGAGCTACATGGGAATTGCAATAAGAGAATTCCCGGGGGAAATACAGAAATTTCAAATTGTTTTAAGCTTTCCATTGGTGGGCATAAACCAGCCAATAAATAGGAGCGACAAAGCCCATTTATCCTATGGAGAATTTTGGGGACCAATCAAATAGGGTGACGTGGCCCATTCTAACCTAGAAGGATTTTAAAAACCAATCGAATAGGAGCGACAAAGTCCCTTTATCCGGGAGAAGTTTGGACCAATCAAAATAAAGCGGGGCAGTTCAAAATACATAAAAAGACGAAAAGAGCTATTGGCTGAGCTAGGGGTGTTTGGGAATCCCAGCCAATCAGAGCGCGAGCTACTTCTCCCCATTAAGTCTATGGAGAATAGGCGTTGAAACTGGGCTCCACGCCGTGGGGCATGAAGATTAATAAAAAAAAATCATTTTTATTAAGGTAAAACATCGATAAAAGCAAACCCTTCTTTAAAAAAAAGCATTTAAAAAAACCGAACAACGCGTTGTCCCCGAGAACGACCACATGGAATTGCAATAGAGAGAAATACAGTAATTCAAATTGTTTAAGCTTTTCTCTTTGGGTCGGGCATAAACAAGCCAATCAAAATAGGAGCGACAATGTCCCTTTATAACCTATGGGGGAGAATTGACCAACAGAATAGGAGCGACAATGCCCCATTAATCCTAGGGAGAAAAATTGACCAATCAATTCAAAGGCGGGACGTTCAAAATACAGAAAAAATGCAGAAACGAAGCTGTTGGGTTTGAAGCGGGGGGTCGTCCAGCTTACCCAATCAGAGGGCTATTTTCTCATAGATTCTATGGGAAAAAAAAATTCTAGCGCGCTCTGTATTGGCTAATTTAAAAGGGGCCTTATTTACCAAGGGGGAAAACGAGCGACGCTCCTATGGGTTTACTAATGCAATCTGAAATAAAATGTACAGGGCCGAAATAAAATTTAACACTACAAATTGTCCCGATTTATATAAAAAACAAATGATAATGGGGGAACGAAAAAAAATATTAAATCAATAAAATTATGTTTATTTCTTTATTTTCGTTTTCACCCATACATTGACCTTGGGTAAGAAAAAAAAGAAATAAACATATTTTTTTTAAATTTTAAAATTTTTTTTTTAAAAAATACTTCAGCCGCACGGGGGAGCACCGAGATTGCATTTCCCCATCCTCCATAGACTAAAAGGGGGAAGACCGCGTCTGATTTGGGTGGGGTAGCCCGCCCCCCCCTAGCTCAGCCAAACAGCTCTTTTCGTCTTTTTTTCTGATTTTTTAATTATCCCGTGGATTCTGATTGGTCTAAACTTCCCCTGGTTTTAATGGTTCACTGTCGTCCTATTCTGGGCGGTTTATGCCCCACCAATCAGATAGCTTTTGAATTTGAATTTCTGTATTTCCCGGGAATTCCAATTCCTAATTCTTGAATTAAGATATTTTGGGAAAATGATTTTTTTTTTATGTATTTTTTTTTTTTTTTAGTTTAGCTCTTTTTCCCAGAATGTTGAACCCTTTATAAAAGGCAATTTTTGAATTCAGACCCGCACCGAATCTGGAATGATTTCTCCGGGCCACCTGCTCGCATCGGAAAAATGTTTTTGGCGCAGTCCCACGGCCCTTTAATCCCGCACTGCCCCATGTCCCCGCACTGTGCCCCACCACATGGAGGGGGCAGGGAATTTTCCCCGCATGTATTCCGCATCCTCCGCGCCAAAAGGCGCAGCGCCGCATGCGCCTAAGCCCGCACTGCGCCTAACACAGGCGAGGCCGGGGGACTTTACATGCTATGTATGAGCGCGCCCCGCCCCGACATAAATAGGTGCAATTCCCCCCGAAAACTGGGGGGAAAGGTGTGCCCGACCTGGCGGTTTTATACATGTCGCCCATTGTGCTTTAAGATATAGAAATTTTTGGGCAAAAAAAACTTGTTTATTTTTGAAAAATATCAAAAATTTTGAAAAATTTTGAAAAAAATTTTCCATTTTAAAAATTTAAAAATTTCTGCATTAAACAGACAGTTATTCCACCAAAAAGTTTATAACTAGCATTACCATATGTCTGGAGTTTGGCATCATTTTTTTAAATGTTTTTTTTTTTTTTTTTTTAGGGCTTTGGGGGCTTAGAAATTTAGTATTTAATTTTTTAAAATTTTTAACAAAATTTGCAATAACATTTTTTAGGACCAGTCCATCTAACGTACTTTGATTCCCGTATGTTTTGATACCCCCATAAAAGACCTCATTAAGAAACTACAAACCCCCTTAAAGATTTAAAAAGCATTTTTAAAATTTATTAACCCTTAGGTGTTTCACAGGAATTTAAAACAAATGGAATGAAATTTCCAAAAATTTTAATTTTTTTGCGATTTTTTTTTTATCCATTTTTCACAAGAAAACGGTAAATGTGATCTGGATATGAACTTTTTATTGATTCCCCAGATTCTGCCGTTTTCAGAGATCCCATATGTGGCCCTAGGCATTTATTTGGCCAACCACAAGCCCCAGAAAGGAGGAGGCACCTATGACTCTGGGGGCTCATTTTCATAAAAATTTTATTTTAAGGGGGGCCATTTCAGGTTTTTCGAACATCCCAAGGTCTAAAACTTTAAAAAATCCCCTGAAAAAAACCCCTATTGGAAACTAAAAACCCCTTTAGGAAAATATCAAGGGAGTGAGCAATTACCCCACGTGTGTCACAAAATTTTTTAGCGTTAGGCTGTGAAAAGAAAAAAAAATTTTTTTCCCCTAATCTGCAATTTTAGCTGAAAAAAGTTTTTAAATTTTTTTAAGGCTCCCCGGTAAAAAAGGACCCCAAAACCTTTTTTGCAATTTTTTTCCAATTTGGGAATACCCTACAGGGGTGTAAAAAATCTGTTTGGGGCCATGGCAGAGGGGACAAGGGGGGGAGCGCTATTTGTTTTTTTAACGCCGATTTCGGTGGGGCATGTCGCATTTCAAAGCCCCCAAAATACCAGAACAGGTAAACCTTTCCCAAAATCCCCCCATTTTGGGTTCAGCATGCTCATAGATCTCACTAGGGGTTTATTTTCATTTTGGGGGCAAGGTGTTCCAAAGTTTTTTTTTTTGCATTGGGCTATGAAAATGAGGGGAAAAAACCCGTTCCCCATTGTTTTTTTTTGGGCTTTAATTTTACAGCTTCCCGTGCATATAAAAGAAAGGATATCTTTTTCATGGGGGGGGTCAATTCAATGATATGATTTTAAAAGTTTTTTTTTTTTTTATACTTTTTCACATAGAAATAGGTCTTTAAAAAAAAGCGTTTTTATTTTTTTTTCATCATTTTAAATAGTTTTTTGGGAAAGGGAGAGTGAAGAAAATACTGAAACCTGTAGGGTTTTTTTTTTTTATTTTTTAAAACGCTACCGTGCGTATCAATGACCTTTGCTTACTCTCTGGGTCGATCGATTACGGGATACCCCATTAAATAGTTTTTTTTAAATTTTTAAGCACTTTAAAAAAAAAAATGTTTTTTTTTTGTGTTAAATAATTTTTATGCTGTGTCTTTTTAAGCCTAACTTTTTATTTTTCCGTATACAAGACTTAAGGCTTTTTTTTTTTTTCGGGAAAGAACCCGACGTTTTAAATTGGGGAAAAACATTTATATGAGTTTTTTTCCTTTTTATTTCCCTTTTATTGCGCAGGATGTACAAAAATCGCAATTCCCCGTGACTGTTTTTTGTTTTTGTTTTTTACGGCTTCACCAGGGTTTAATTAACTGCACTTATAGGGTAGGGCTTAGCATGCGGGGATAAAATATGGGGCTTTATTTATTTTTATCTTTTTTT
>JAODAL010067377.1:0-17319 GCA_025379985.1 Phyllomedusa bahiana | reverse complement strand
CCCCTTTTTTTCCTCTTTCGGGGGATTTAGCCCAAAAAAAAAAACCGGGTTCCCCTGTCGGAGCCCCGAGCGCTGCACTGCGCCTCGCTTTGCCGACTCGCCATCGTACATGCCTTGGAGTATACGAGCGTGCCGCGTCCCGCCCCAGAACGCCTACCCCGCGCCCACACCGCACCCACTGCCCGCCCCTCATGGGGGGGGCAAATGCTGAAAGATGGCGAAAAACTGGCCAAAACACTGAATCCCCGCTTCCCACAGCGGGATTCGGGCTGGGAGGCGCAGTATACGCCAAAAAACGGGCGAAAAGCCCGATCATACATGTCGCCCTAAGTGTTTTTGTGGCTCCTTGACAAAAAAACTCTATTGAAGGATAAAAGGAAATGTATTATATTATGGTCCCTATTTCCTAGATGCCCCTCAACCTGAAAGTCTATTAGTGAATATTAAAGGGGTTGTCTCGCTACAAAGAATAGCTTTCAAATTGTAGGGAACACAAAATAAAGACATTTTCCAAATATATTGCTTTGTTCATCTGTTTTCCCTAAGGAGATACAAGTGAATTTATGACCTCCCTGGCTATTTCAGTTCCCTCAGTAACAGACCTGTAAACAATTCTCCCCCTGCTGTTTGTTCTATGAGATAGCAGTGAGTGATGTCATCACACAGGTCAAGACAGTGTCTGTGCTGCTGGGCAGTAAAAAGCGTGATTTATGTAAAAAACAAACCTGTAATTAGGCCTTTGTTTGAGGTATCAGATAAAACCTTCTGAGAGCAGTTTGAGAAGCTTCTGAGCTAATCTGATCTAATTAGCAACTGAAAGCACAGCCTTGAATTCAAGCATGGAGCTGTATGCAAATTAGTCAGTCTGAACCAGGAAGTGACAGAGTATTTCATTCATGCAGCCTATGAAACTTTGTAGGGAGACAACTCCTTTAAGTCTAGAAGGGCCTTTCCTCCTGTCGGTTCCTAAACCATTTGGCAAAGGTAATTATCATTAGTTATTGACAAAAACCTGTTTCCTTTATGAGAGCTACAGGTTTCACATTCCCAATTGATGTCTGGATAGTTAAAGTTGCCCATAATAACAACCTCATTCTGATTTGCCTGAGGAATATAGCTTCTATGGGTTCTATTATATTTAGAGGCCTATAGTAGACCATAATACCCAATCAGAACAATTCCCTTTAAAATATAACTTTTAATCAATATTTTCAAAAAATACTTTTTCAAAAATCAAAATGAAAAACACCTCTAAGAGTTTAATAAATAAAAATGGACAATAACAAAGAGTATGTATCAATCAAAGGAGCTTAAACCTAACAAGTCCCCCACCAAAATACCTATTATCTACCCCGATAGAGAACCGCCCCGATAAGGGCGACCCTGCAATGGTGGGGTACTAATTGTCCCTAACAAAAATCCCCAAGTCTATAACAATGGAGGACTTTGGTCAGTTCCTCTACCTTCAAATTGGTAAAAAGGTAAAAAGGGCAAGAGAATAGGTATATGAAATAGGTCCACGGCTATAATCAAAATGTAATGTCACAAATATATCTACATAAAGATATTATATAGTAGATGTCAATAGCCGATCACTGCCAAAAGAGGATAAATGTACTATAACACCTCATCCAGCATATGAATTCCCATAGGTCAGCACATGAATCCCCAGACTCAACGTTTCATCCCAATCTCAGGGACTTATCAATGGGGTTAAAGACAAAAGAAATGCCAAACCACTAGACAGAGTATTTCATTCATGCAGCCTATGAAACTTTGTAGGGAGACAACTCCTTTAAGTCTAGAAGGGCCTTTCCTCCTGTCGGTTCCTACACCATTTGGCAAAGGTAATTATCATTAGTTATTGACAAAAACCTGTTTCCTTTATGAGAGCTACAGGTTTCAGATTCCCAATTGATGTCTGGATAGTTAAAGTCGCCCATAATAACAACCTCATTCTGATTCTGATTCGCCTGAGGAATACAGCTTCTATGGGTTCTATTATATTTAGGGGGCCTATAGTAGACCCCTATTAGTATTATATTGTTATTGTTACCCCCATGTATATTTACCCATAATGATTCCACCTGTTGATTACCTGTACCTATAGCTTCCCGCAGTGTTGGCTTCAGACAGGATTTTACACGGAGACAGACACCTCCGCCCCTTCCGGTCTTTAAGATCTCTTCTAAATAGACTGTAACCCTGTAAGTTAACCGCCCAGTCGTCGCTTTCGTCCAGCCATGTCTCAGTTATCCCCACTATGTCATATTTTTCTTCAGCTATTAGTAATTCTAGTTCATTTATTTTGTTGGTCAGACTCCTGGCATTGGTCGGCTGCAATTTAGAGATTTTTCAATTTTTACTCCTTTCTCCCTGATCTTTTTAACTATTGCTACACCCCCTCCCTCCACTCCACCCCGTTTTATTCCTAATTCCCAGCTCTCTATATTCACTATCTTGCACGCTATATGTGTAGTTACCCTCCCCACAGTCCCTAGTTTAAATATTCCTCCAACTTCCTGGCCATTTTGTCCCCCAATACAGCTGCACCCTCCCCATTTAGGTGCAGCCCGTCCCTAGCATAGAGTCTGTAGCCAAGACAGAAGTCAGCCCAGTTCTCCAAACACCCAAATCCCTCTTTCCTGCACCAATTTTTGAGCCACTTATTCACCTCTCTAATCTCCCGCTGCCTCTCTGGTGTGGCTCGTGGTACAGGTAGTATTTCTGAAAATATTACCTTGGAGGTCCTTGCCTTGAGCTTTTGGCCTAAGTCCCTGAAATCATTTTTAAGGACACTCCACCTACCTCTAACTTTGTCATTGGTGCCAATGTGCACCATGACAGCTGGATTCTTACCAGCCCCACCCAGCAATCTGTCAGCCCGATCCGCGATATGTCGAACTTGGACCCCAGGTAATATATAATAAGTTGGTCCAGTTAGTTCAATGCAGTGCAAAGAGTTCAACCATTCATCAAAACTGACTGTGGCTGAGGCAATTCCTTTATACCCTGACATTGTTAGAGATGTTGTCCCTGTGGTCACCGATTTGCCCCAAACCTAAGTTAGTGTAGAGAGGCTGTTCTCTAGCCTTTTTTGTGTTCTAAAGTCATATCCAATAAACATATTTTACACTGACAAGAAAAGTGGTAACAATGTTTAGAACTTGTGACTTTTAGGCCTCGTTCACACGGCTTATTTGGGCACGGATTGGCACCGTACTCTGCGCCGGATTTGCGCTGCAGTACGGCGCCAATCCTTCCCTGTCATTACGGTAATCCACTGCTCTCATAGAGAACAGTGGATTCCGTCGCTCATACCCGCTCGGCGAATCCGCCGGGCGGGGAGAAACTGACATGCACATTTTCCAGGCACAATACGCGCCATGGATAATGCAAGTCTATGGGGCCGGGGAGCGGCGCCCCCGGCGCGCTCCGGCCCCGCCCCCGTCCCACCCCTTATTCACGGCGGATTTGTGAGCTCAATACGGCTCACAAATCCGCCGTGAATAAGCCGTGTGAACACGGCCTTAGGCTCCATATCTCACTCTCCACTACAGCTTTGTACATGAGGCTACTGTATTTTTGTATACAATCCTCTTACCTATCTTGTACATAAATTTGACTTGCAAGTATTTAGCCTCTGCTTAGTTCTGCAGATTCTTGTCATGTAACTGCAGTTACTGTTACTGTAGTGTACACAGGTCGTTTTTTAAGCTCATTTTATGGCACTGGCGGTTTTAGGAACATGTATAATCTGCCGATGTTTTCCCATACAATCAATTGTATGGGCCGACGGCAAAAAATCGTGAACCAAACGCGGTTTTTGCAAATACAGTGACAGAAACCACGGTCCTGCTTCGGAAAAAAATCGGTCGGCTTTCCGACGGGTTTCCTCCTATGCTGTGTGGACCTAGCCTAATGCTGTGCATTGCTGCAAAAAAAAAAATGCCAAAAAAGTGTGACAGGCAGTAAACAAAAAACTCAGTTTTATGAATGTTTTTAGGATTTGGTTTTCAGTGAGTTTCTTGTTCAGCACCATAGCCTATAGGTGCTTTCAAACGGAGCGTTTTTTTGTGCAGAAATGTACAGCATTAACTACGTGCCTTTCTGCACAAAAAAAGCATTCAAACACGCTTTGTGTGAAAGCACCCTATGGGAATGTTCACACGGCGTTTTGAATACGATTTTTGGATCTGAAAAATGTATTGAAAACCGCTGCGTAAAACGCATCCAAAGTGCGCTGCGTGTTTGGATGCATTTTGGCTGCAGCAGGAACGCACTCGAGAATGTTAAATAGGGCGTCTGCTGCGTCAAATGGATCAAGAATTGACATGTTAATTTTTTGAACGGATCCGAAAGGTGCTAGTAAACACGCATCGGTGATAACTCGTCTGAATGCCGATGCGTGTTTTACATTGAAACTATTATAAATCACACTGCACATTGATGCATGTTTGGGTCCGTTTAGGGCCCATCCCCACGGCACTGGTTTTCAGTTGGATTAACAGACGGTTTTCGGATTTCAAAGCCGTCTGTGAGGCGACTGTCAACCATCCTGATAGACTTTAATAAAAAATCTGTTCAGTAGACTACACTGGACGGATATTCTGCCAGACAGTTTTTCACACTGCCAGTGGTCCGAAAAACTTACAGAATGTTCATTCTTCCGACCAGTTTTCAGGCAGAACATTAACATTTCAGTGGTTGAGGGGGATGGGAATCCGCAAACCGCGGATAGAACCGTCCCCCAAAACCACGTACAAGATGTTTTGGGATATTCACACAGCGTTTTGAAATACAATTTTGGATCCGTGTTGGATCCGAAAATCACATCCGAAAACGCTGGTCAATCGGATCCTAAACGGATCCAACACCTATCCAGCACGCAGCTGCGTGTTTGGATACGTGTTGGATGCAGCAGGATCCAAAAGACACAGTGAAACATCACTGATCACTCGTGTGAATTACTATGCATGTCTCATATTAAAAGCAATGTAAATCTCACTGCTATTTGTTAGCTGCGTTTGGGTCCGTTTGGGGTCCAACAGACGGATCCAAACAAGCAGCTCAAAGGCGTATGTTACACGGAGTAAAACACGGCATATGAACTAATTAATTAATTGCATTCATTGCTGTACCTTTTTACAAATAAAACACATCTGAAAAAACGCATAAAAAAACGCACCGTGTGAAAACACCCGTAGGGTATGTTCACACGGCGTATTGGGGCGCATACTGTACATGCCGCAATACGATACTTCCAAAGCACGGGGGTGGCACCCCTGGCTGGCACCATTCAGATACACTGTCAGTGGCGCGTAAGCACCACAAACAATTGGCATGTCACCTCTACCTGGGCGTACCATACAATCTCTATGAGAGCTATGAATTACCGTAATTTTGGCGCGTATTTGAGAGCAAAAACATGGCAAAATGCGCGCCGCAATTACACCGTGTGAACATACCCTTAGGCTATGTCCACACTGCAAAGGATTACGATCGTATCTTTGGCGCTTTCAGTTTTTTAAAAGCACCGAAGATACGATCGTCCCTGCGGCCTCATAGACGGCAATAGAGAAGACGAGCTGCAGTCTACACAGCTCGTCTTTTCTCTGCTCGTCTTTCGGCAGCGGCGTATTATACAACATGTTCTATATTACTCCGGTGCTTGTAGTTTTCTTGGCGTCTTCCCATACAATTGTATGGGCGATGGCAAAAAAAAGAGAAGCGACCGTGGTTTTTGTACAAAGTGTGACGGAAACCGCAGTCCTGCATCGGAACAAAAACGGCCACATTCAGGCTGCAGTGTAGACACAGACTCAGGCTGTGTCTGCAATGCATCGGACAAAAAAACAGCCCAAAAGCGGCCGTTTTTTCTCTGATGCAGGACAGTGTTTGTCACACTTTGTACAAAAGCTGCGGTCCCTTCACGTTTTCCTGACGTCCCCCATACAATTGTATTGTATGGGAAGAAGCCAAGAAGACGAGAAGCGCCGGCGTCTTATACAACATGTTGTATAGTACGCAGGTAACGAAAGACGAACGGAGAAAAGATGAGCTGTGGAGACTACCGCTCGTCTTTCCTATTGCTCTCTATGAGGCCGCAGGAACGATCGTATCTTCGGTGCTTTTAATAAACTAAAAGCGCCGAAGATACGATCATTTTCCTGTGCAGTGTGGACAGAGCCTTACTATGAGTGTGGTCGCACCAAAACACGCCTCTAACAATGTATTCAACAACATGTGAACATCTCTTGTGTCAAAAACAGCTCAAAAGACAACGCCTTCTTGCCATGTTTCCTGGGCCATTTTCTGGCAGCAATGCCCGGCATTAGCGCACGGGACTGCAGAATGATGGGACAATATATTGTATGTCTACAGGTGTGACGCAGCCCGGCCACACCGCAGCGCATATGACTGACGCAGCCCGGCCACAAACCGCAGCGCATAGGACTGACGCAGCCCGGGCCCACACGCAAACGCATAGGACTGACGCAGCCCGGCCCACCACGCAGCCATAGGCTGACGCAGCCCGCCACACCGCATAGGACTGACGCAGCCCCGTCCACCCCCGCAGGGGCATAGGACTGACGCAGCCGGCCACACCGCATAGGACTGACGAGCCCTGGCCACACCAGAGCGATAGGACTCTTGCAGTTTCCCGGGCCACAAACCGCATAGGACGGACGCAGCCGGCACACCGCATGCACAGGCTGACGCAGCCCGGCCACACCGCAGCGCATAGGACTGACGCAGCCCGGCCACACCGCATAGGACTCACGCGGCCCGGCCCCGCCGCAGCGCATGGGACTGACGCCGCCCGGCCACACCGCAGCGCATCGGACTGACGCAGCCCGGCCACACCGCAGCGCATAGGACTGACGCAGCCCGGCCACACCGCAGCGCATGTGGACTGACGCAGCCCGGCCACACCGCAGCGCATGTGACTGACGCAGCCCGGCCACACCGCAGCGCATAGGACTGACGCAGCCCGGCCACAGCGCATATGACGCAGGAGCGAGCACTGGGGTCTCGTTCCTTGCACTGAGCTGTAATCACAGGCGGCAGAGCGCAGGCAGGTGCTGGGGGAGGGGCGGGCGGCGTCTCCCTCCTCCCTGGCCCGGCCCTCTTTTGTCTCTCCTGTCTTTGTACGATGTTGGGCATGTGAGGGGCAGCGCTCCCCCTGCGGGTCGTGCATCCTGAGCGGCAGCGGCTTCATGCTCGCCCGGCGCCCGCTCACACCCATCCACTGACACCCTGCGAGCCTGGCGGACGGATCGCACGCAGCCCTGATGGCCGAGACTCGCTGAGACCTGGCCCTTCCTGCCGAGCACAACATGGACGTGGCTGTGCTGCTTGTGGGCATCCTGAGCCTGGCACAAGGTACTCGCCGCTCTATTGTCTGTGGAGGTGATGGCAGCGGCCGGTGGAGGGGCTGCCCCATGTCATGCATTGTCTGATATATAGGGCATCGTGCTGGGGTGTGCGCCCAGCCATAGAGGCTGCCATGGGGCCTGGCGGGTGAGGGGCCCCATCCAGGGAGCATTGGTCCTGTTTGTAGGGAACCAGTAGTTGGTCGTCTCCTGCTCTATAGCATTGCTGAGCTGCTGCCCTGGTTGGTAGGTGGCGCTTTGCCCCTCTGTGGCGACGCTTTGCCCCTCTGTGGCGACGCTTCCCCGCTCGGGAGGCGACGCTTTGCCCCTCTGTGGCGCCGCTTCCCTGCTGGGAGGCGCCCTTTGCCCCTCTGTGGCGACGCTTCCCCGCTCGGGAGGCGCCACTTTGCCCCTCTGTGGCGCCGCTTCCCCGCTCGGGAGGCGCCACTTTGCCCCTCTGTGGCGCCGCTTCCCGCTCGGGAGGCGCCGCTTTGCCCCTCTGTGGCGACGCTTCCCCGCTCGGGAGGCGCCGACTTTGCCCCTCTGTGGCGACGCTTGCCCCTCGGGAGTGCGCGCTTTGCCCTCTGTGGCGACGCTTGCCCGCTCGGGAGGCGCCGCTTTGCCCCTCTGTGGCGCCGCTTTGCCCCTCTGTGGCGACGCTTCCCCGCTCGGGAGGCGCCGCTTTGCCCCTCTGTGGCGACGCTTCCCCGCTCGGGAGGCGACGCTTTGCCCCTCTGTGGCGACGCTTTGCCGCGTTCGGGTGGCGACGCTTGCCCGCTCGGGAGGCGACGCTTTGCCCCTCTGTGGCGACGCTTCCCCGCTCGGGAGGCGACGCTTTGCCCCTCTGTGGCGACGCTTCCCCGCTCGGGAGGCGACGCTTTGCCCCTCTGTGGCGACGCTTCCCCGCTCGGGAGGCGACGCTTTGCCCCTCTGTGGCGACGCTTCCCCGCTCGGGAGGCGACGCTTTGCCCCTCTGTGGCGACGCTTCCCCGCTCGGGAGGCGACGCTTTGCCCCTCTGTGGCGACGCTTCCCCGCTCGGGAGGCGACGCTTTGCCCCTCTGTGGCGACGCTTTGCCCCTCTGTGGCGACGCTTGCCCGCTCGGGAGGCGACGCTTGCCCGCTCGGGAGGCGCCGCTCTGCCCCTCTGTGGCGCCGCTTGCCCGCTCGGGAGGCGCCGCTTGCCCGCTCGGGAGGCGCCGCTTTGCCCCTCTGTGGCGCCGCTTTGCCCCTCTGTGGCGCCGCTTTGCCCCTCTGTGGCGACGCTTCCCCGCTCGGGAGGCGCCGCTTTGCCCCTCTGTGGCGCCGCTTTGCCCCTCTGTGGCGCCGCTTTGCCCCTCTGTGGCGCCGCTTTGCCCCTCTGTGGCGCCGCTTTGCCCCTCTGTGGCGACGCTTTGCCCCTCTGTGGCGACGCTTCCCCGCTCGGGAGGCGACGCTTTGCCCCTCTGTGGCGACGCTTCCCCGCTCGGGAGGCGACGCTTTGCCCCTCTGTGGCGACGCTTTGCCCCTCTGTGGCGCCGCTTCCCCGCTCGGGAGGCGACGCTTTGCCCCTCTGTGGCGCCGCTTCCCCGCTCGGGAGGCGACGCTTTGCCCCTCTGTGGCGCCGCTTTGCCCCTCTGTGGTGCCGCTTCCCCGCTCGGGAGGCGCCACTTTGCCCCTCTGTGGCGCCGCTTCCCCGCTCGGGAGGCGCCGCTTTGCCCCTCTGTGGCGACGCTTCCCCGCTCGGGAGGCGCCGCTTTGCCCCTCTGTGGCGACGCTTCCCCGCTCGGGAGGCGCCGCTTTGCCCCTCTGTGGCGACGCTTCCCCCGCTCGGGAGGCGCCGCTTTGCCCTCTGTGGCGACGCTTTCCCCGCTCGGGAGGCGCCGCTTTGCCCCTCTGTGGCGACGCTTCCCCGCTCGGGTGGCGCCGCTTTGCCCCTCTGTTGGCGACGCATTCCCGCTCGGGAGGCGCCGCTTTGCCCCTCTGTGGCGACGCTTCCCCGCTCGGGAGGCGCCGCTTTGCCCCTCTGTGGCGACGCTTTGCCCCTCTGTGGCGCCGCTTCCCCGCTCGGGAGGCGCCGCTTTGCCCCTCTGTGGCGCCGCTTCCCCGTTCGGGAGGCGCCGCTTGCCCCTCTGTGGCGACGCTTTGCCCCTCTGTGGCGCCGCTTCCCCGCTCGGGAGGCGACGCTTTGCCCCTCTGTGGCGCCGCTTCCCCGCTCGGGAGGCGGCGCTTTGCCCATCTGTGGCGACGCTTCCCCGCTCGGGAGGCGACGCTTTGCCCCTCTGTGGCGCCGCTTCCCGCTCGGGAGCGACGCTTTGCCCCTCTGTGGCGCGCTTCCCCGCTCGGAGGCGACGCTTTGCCCCTCTTGTGGCGCCGGTTTCCCGCTCGGGAGGCGACGCTTTGCCCCTCTGTGGCGCCGCTTCCCCGCTCGGGAGGCGGCGCTTTGCCCCTCTGTGGCGACGCTTCCCCGCTCGGGAGGCGGCGCTTTGCCCCTCTGTGGCGCCGCTTTGCCCCTCTGTGGCGCCGCTTCCCCGCTCGGGAGGCGCCGCTTTGCCCCTCTGTGGCGCCGCTTTGCCCCTCTGTGGCGACGCTTCCCCGCTCGGGAGCTGGCGCTTTGCCCCTCTGTAGTGCTACTGCTGAGCTGCTTCCCTGGTATGTGGCGGTATTGTTTATACCTCTAGTTATGGCTGCTGGTTTAGTTTCTGGTCATCAGGTGTTGGGACCCCTGGTGTTGTCTCAGCGCCGCCATGATAAAGTGTCGTCTGTTCGGTGTTTCCGTGTAGATACATGTGGCCTGCAGGTTTCCTACTTGTGAACAAGGTTGTTTTGGTGTCAAGTACATGGATTTCTGCGAGCTGGATTCAGATGATAGGAAATCCACATCTGCCCCTCCGTGACCCCTCGACAATGTATCTGGAGTCTTGCATCTCAATCGCTTTCACCAGGGCTGGGACAAGTCATTTTGGTGGCTCGGGCAAAAGGAGCTCCGTGCCTGGAAAGCTCAGGGGCCCGGTCCTGTCCTGATGCAATTTTTTTTCCACATCTTTCATTTGCTTTGACGCTTTTACATTGCAGGGCCTTTTTTTTTTTTTTTTTTCTTTTTTGGTGCAGATTTGCACTAAAAACTGTGATTGGTTTTCAGAGTTCTACACTACGTGGAAATCCCTAAAGAAGCATTTATGCTATCTATCATACATGAAAAAACTTTGAGACTCTCTGTTCACATATTTTGATCAAAAGATGTTCAAGCTGCCCACGACTTTCAACGTGATCTCAAAATCGGGCAGTCCTATCCTATCTTTACCACTCAATCGAGCCAATCTGGCCTCTCACTGGGTCACCGACCTCCATTATTCAGAGAGAAAAAATAAAAAACATCCAACCTGCAAGCTGCCCTTCTTATGACAGCCTGTGAGAGTGGGCGGGGACAGAAACCCAAAATGGAAGCACCCCTTCCTTCCCATATACTTGGTGTACATTGATTTTAACCAAGTATAACGTATGTTTCTGCACACAAAAACATCTCTGAAAAAACGTATGCAAACCTGGGTGCCACTGGCAGGGTTGGTTTTCAGAGTTGGCCCCGTACATTGAATGTACAGCAATGCTGCAGAAGATCCAGAAGGTTTTTAAACTGACCGGAAAAAAAATTGTGCTGTGTAGACCACAGCAAGGACTTTTCATTGCGGTCCACACATTGCTGAGTACAGTCGGATTTGTGGCGGATTCTAAATACTGAATCCCCCTTAATTCTGATGAATACCCCATGCTGTGCAGACATGGCCAAGGAGACCAATAATGCAGCTTTTCGTGGACTGAGGTGTGCTTTTTATTGGTACCGTTTTCAGATGTCAGGGACTTGGGGTATTTTCACTTGGTCAAATTTCAGCGCGCATTTTGCATCTTATTTGTGCTCTAGTACGGGCGAGATTGCGGGAGTACGCGCTGATGAGCGCGACTCCCAAGCACCCGGCGTAATTGCGGGGCGGTACTGTACGCCCTTATCGATAGCCATAGCCTTATTGATCACTTTTAACCAGGGCTGTGGAGTCGGTAAGCCAAAGCGCCGACTCCTCAATTTTCCCGACTCTGACTACAGCTCCTGACTCCCTCATACATGGCGCATGTTTAACCCCTTCCCGATATGGGAGGTATGCAGATGTCCTAGCGGGAACGGAGTTCCCACAAATGGACGTATGCAACGTCCTGGCGATCTTGCGGGCGAGCCGCGCACGATCGCGACATGGGACCAGCGGTATATTACTACTGGCCTCAAGCCACATCACCCACGGCCGTAGTGAGCTTTGGCCGCGGGTGTTTAACCCCTTAACTCCGACGATCAATTAAGATCGTCGGAGCTGAGTCGCAGGCAGGAGGAGGGAGCCCCTCTTGCCTGCTTCCGTCGAGCTGCTGCACGATAGTGCCGCAGTGATCTCCTACCAGACAGACCCCAGGAAGTGCAAGTCACTTCCCGTGTCGTCTGTGACATCCCGATGCCCCCACTGTCGTGACGGACCGTTGTCATGGCAGCACATAACATGGAATAAAAAAGCGATCAAAAACACAAATGCCAAATTTGTACCAATTAAAACGTCAGTTCATCCCACAAAAAAGTCTTTACACGTCTCTGTATACAGAAAAATAAAAAAGTTATGGCTCTCAGAAGACAGTGATGCATAAATATTGTTTTACACAATCAAAACACTTTTTTTTTTTTTTTTTTAAGCGCTTCAACATAAAAAAAAGCCTATATAAATTGGATATCGTCGTAATCGTATCGACCCACAGAGTAAAGCTAACTTGTCATGGATACAGTGAACGCTGTTAAAAAGAAAAAACACTACTAGGATTGCAGTATTTTCATCACCCTGCCTTCCAAAAAATGGATTTAAAACTGATCAAAAAGTTTTGTCCCCAAAACAATGATACCAATAAAAACGTCAACTCATCCCACAAAAAACAAGTCCCTACACAGCTCTGTACACAGAAAAATCAAGTTATGACTTTTGGGGATGCAAAAACATGTTTTCCTTTTTGAATAAAAGTGTTTTTATTTATTATTGTTTTAAATTTGGTATCGCTGTAAGGGCCGGTTCACACGGCTTATTGCCGATGTAATTGGGGGGACGGATTTCGCCCCGTAATTATGCCGGCTGCCGTGCAGCAGGAGCAGGGCAGGGGGCCGGAAGCTCGCCGGCCTCATAGACATTAATTATTCACGGAGCGTACACGCCGTAAATAATTGACATGTCACTTTCTCCCCGCTCAGCGGATTACTACTACATTTCTAAGGGCCCCCCCCCCCCTAAAAAAAAGACATTTAAAAATAAATGACAACCTACAGTATACATATGGTAGATGCTAGTTATAAACTATTTTGAGTGGAATAATGATCTGTCTTACACGCAGACATGTTTTAAGTTTGAAAATGGTAAATTTTTCAACTTTTTCACGATTCTTTGATATTTTTCACAAACAAGGACTTTTTGGACCAAAATTTCTTACTATCTTAAAGCACAATGTGTCACGAGAAAAAAATCTCTGAATCACATGGATAGGTAAAAGTGTCAAAAACTTATTCTCACAGAAAGTGACACATGCCAGATTTCAAAAATGGGGCTCTGTCAGAGAGGCCAAAACCGGTAATGGTAACATCAGGCTTTTTCTCACCTTCTGATACAATAATCAAGCTATTTAGGTAGATCAGACCCTTACAAGCAAAAGGGTAACAATGCTTTGAACTTTAGACTTTATGACTCCATATCTTACCATCCACTACAGCTTTGTACATGAGGCTACCATCATTTATAGACAATCATCTTACCTATCTTATAAATACATTATTTAGTATTTAGCATCTGCTTAGTTCTGCAGGTTTTTGTCATGTAACGGTATTGTTACTGTTTTGCTCCTAAAAATCTAAATTTGGCTTTCAGCATTGCCTGAATCCTTCGGGGCTCTGGATCAGATTCAAGCATGTCCTGCCCAAAATCTGATCCCAGGTCTCTTCTACACGTTCCCAATGGTGCGCAGTGTATTTGGGTATGAATACAGCTTTTTCTTCAACTCTACCCGTCCGCGCCGTAAATAATGTGCATGTTTATGAGAGCAGTGGATTACCGTAATTACGGCGACGGATTGGCGCCGTACTGCAGCCAAAACCCGGCGCACTGTACGGCGCCAATCCGCGCCGAAATAAGCCGTGTGAACATGGCCTTATGGTTGTTACATTGACGACCTGCTCTTGGTGTGGGAGGGGCGTGATTCTCAGGTTAGGCTGCTTTCACACAGTGCAGTTTTGGTGCAGTTTTAACTGCGCTCCAATTAAAATGCCTTTAATACCAGCAAGCTTTTTCACTTATCTAAACTGCTTGAAGTCTTGTGGATTCCAAACACACTACAGTCAGTCCCCGACTTATGTCATTCCGACTTAACGTCTGTCCCCTAGTTACAAACTGGGACCGGAACAACACAAGCCAGGGACAGCTGAGAGCGTCCGGGCGCTGCTGTGGCCCGGGTGCTGTCAGCGATCTTCGCAGCTGCATGCGACTCCTGGGAGTGCATGCAGCTGACTCTCCGGTCCGCGTCCGGGCACCGGCGGAGATCGCTTCGGCTGTACGCGACTCCTCCCGGAGGGCATGCAGCCGAAGACTCTATTGCGGAGCAGAGAGCGAGCGCTCCCTGCTCCGCAATAGAACTCCGGAAGGCCGCAAGCAGACATGTGACCTTTCGGAGCCTCCGGCACAGGCAGCGCGCGATGTCCTCACGCTGCCTTTGCGGGCTGATGACATCACCGGCCTGTGCCAGAAGATCGAGGGCGAGGTAAGCCTGGGAGCAGCGGGGGAGCGAGGTTAGTATTTATTTTTAACAAGCCCTGCATATATCTGATTATGGGGGACATACCTGCCTATATCTGACTATGGGGGACATACCTGCCTATATATGACTATGAGGGGAAATATACCTGCCTATATCTGAATGAGGGGACATATAGCTGACTATATATGACTATGAGGGAATATACTGATTTGGGGGAAATATCCCTTTTGTAATCAGAGCCCTGAAATTCTTCCCCTTTTTCCTTGGCCACACTGGAGCTCATGGGGTTTGGGAAAGGGAGAGCGTTTTTTTAAAGGGCGGGAGTCAGTGGGGTTGGTTGGGAGAGCGTTTTGAACCTGGAGCCGTGAGGTTGGAGGGAAAGGCTTTTTTGTGAGCAGTGGAGCTCAGGAGGTTGGAGGGAAGCGTTTGTAAACCTGGAGCTCAGTGAGGTTGGATGGAGAGGTTTTGAGCAGCTGGGCTCAGTGAGGTTGGATGGAGAGGTTTTGACAGCTGGAGCTCAGTGAGGTTGGTGGAGGGGTTTGTAAACACTGGAGCTCAGTGGGGTTTGGGTGGAGGGGTTGTGACACTGGAGCCAGTGAGGTTGGAGGACGTTTGTGACAGCGGGAGCTCATGATTTGGATGGAGAGCGTTTGTGAGCAGGGAGCTCGTGAGGTTGGATGGAGAGCTTTTTGTGAGCGGGGAGCTCAGTGAGGTTGGATGGAGAGGTTTGTGAACAGCTGGCTCAGTGGGTTTGGGAAATGGAGACGTTTGAAAACACTGGACCAGTGGGGTTGGGATGGAAGGTTTTGAACAGCTGGAGTAGTGAGGTTGGAGGGAGAGCGTTTGTGAGCAGCGGGAGCTAGTGAGGTTGGATGGAGAGCGTTTGGAAGCTGGACCCAGTGAGTTGGGATGGAAGCTTTGTACGTGGAGCCAGTGGGGGTTGGGAGGGAAAAGGCGTTTGTGACGCTGGCCCTCAAGTGAGGTTGGAGGGAGAGCTTAAAAGGAGCAGGGGGCCTCAGTATTTTTGGGTGGAAGGGTTTGGGGGACATTGTCTGTTGGGAAAATAAAACTCCGTCCCGTTTGGGTCTTTTTCAGACTCCAACCCCGGTTTTCTTCCGAATGGTCCGTATTTGGTCCAATTTTCCCCAAAATTTTTCCCCGCCCTGTGAAAAAAAACCCAGACCTTGCTGCCCCCACCGTTGACAGTGGGGGGGGGGTTTCAGGGAGAGTGGTTGTTTTACGCCCAAAAAATCGTTTTGCATTGTGGCCAAAAATTTTGGGTTTTGGGTTTTATCTGAGCAGAGCCCCCCTTTTTCCACATGTTTTGGGGCTCCCCGGCGGTTGTGGCAAATTAAACAAGCTTTTTTATGGGTATTTTTGAGAAAAGGCTTTTCTTTCCCTTCCATAAAGGCCGATTTGTGCGTGTACGGGTGATTGTTGTCCCATGGACAGACCTCCCACCCAGCTGTAATCTTGCAGTTTACCCAAGGATCTGGCCCCTGGCTTTTTGACATTTCCCTTTTGAGATGAAGTTTTGGGGCGGCCGGGTCTTGGTAGATTTCAGTGGTCTGATCCCCCTTCCATTTCAAATTATGATCGCTTGCACAGTGCCCCTTTGGGGGTTTTAAAATTTTGGAAACTTTTTTTACCAAATCCGCTTTTAATTTCCACACTACCAAATGAACTTTGGGTGAGTTGCTGCACTGAAAATAAAGGGGGGAATAATATTGCACGCCCCTTTTTTTTTTTTTTTTTTTTACAAAACATGAAAATTCCAAAACATTTGTTCCCTTTTACAATTTGTTCCCCCTTTTTGTTCTTCCAAAAAAAAAAAAAAAATTTATATCTTTGTTTGAAGCCTAAATGTGGCAAAAGGTTGAAAATTTAAAAGGGGGCCCCGAATATTTTTGCAAGGCACTGAAAGCTTGGGTAAAAGTTGTAGTTTTAGTGCGTTTAGAGGAAGCATAAGTTCTGGTTTTTATTTGGCTCCCAAAAAGCCCTTTGCCAGGGTTAGAAGAAGACCCCTTTGTGGGGAAAAGGGTTTTTCAGCAGTCAGAAGGGGAAACCCTCGTATAGGAGAGTCATTTATGCCCGTCCCTTTTAATCTGAAAAAATTTTTAAAGCCGGGAAAGTGCTTAGGGTTTCCCCCCATCTTTTTTGGTGCTTTTTTTTGGATGCTCTTTTTCTCAAAAAACAAGAAATTAGTTGTACATTTTGCACAAAAAAACCCAAAAAAGCGCCGGTGAAAGCCCCTTAGGCTCTTCTCACTGCACAGAAAAGCCCTTTTTTTTTCAGCGTTTTTTTTTTTTCTAAAAAGTGCAAAAATTTTCCATAGACTTTTTAAAACCCTCCCGCTGTCTCCACTTAGCTTCTTTTTTGCTTGTTTTTTTTTTTTCTGGCTCTTTTTCAAATGCTCTAAAAAAAAGCCAGAGCCGGGCCCAAAAAATTTTCTACAGGGTCTAGGGAAAACCCGGACGTTTTTTTTGGGGCGTTTTCCTGCGTTTTTTTGCCGTGATTTTTTAATGAAAACCCCCCCACAGAACCAATTACACCCAAATGGGTGGTAACAAAGGTTATCCTGATCAGTTGCATACAAGGTTGTCCCTTTTCTGTACCCTTGTAATAAAATTATCATGCTTTGGTCGCTAACGTTTTTTTTCCAAAAATTTTATTTTTTTTTTTGTAAAAAAAGTTTGTTTTGTTTTTTTTTTTTTTTACAGATTTTCGCGGTTTAAAGTTCTCGCTTGTGACATAAAAATAGTTTTTTTACGGGTTTTAGGCCTAAATCCTTTACTGAACAATTTTGGGGTAGAAAGCGATCTAAAATTTACGCAAAAAAATACTTTTTTTTTACGAATTTCGGACCAGAATGTTTTTTTTTTCGGATTTCGGTTTTAAAACAAAATCTTTAAAAATTTTTTGGGGGGCTAATAAAGTGATCTCCTTCTGACACTAAAAATAGTTTGGGGTTTTTTTCAGAAAATTTGGGGCAATAAATTTTTTTTTTGGATTTTGCCCCTAAAAACCTTTTTTTTACAGATTTTTCGTAAAAGTTATCTTGCTGTATGGAAAGATAATTGGGGGTTTTTGGGGGATTTTGGTGCAGAATCTGGTGCAAAAAAGTAATAAATAGTAGCACGCAGCAGC
>JAODAL010067376.1:0-17319 GCA_025379985.1 Phyllomedusa bahiana | reverse complement strand
CCAAATGGTTTTAGATGAGAGTCTGGATTAAAACCCTGTCCTCTCAACGCGCCCATGGTTTATGGGAGAGCCGGGATGGAAAACCCCTCTTAAACCACACTGTGGCATAGTTATAGATGGAACCTGGTTGGAAAAACCTTTCACCCAAAGGGGGCCCCAGGGTTTATTAAAAAGGTTGAATGGAAAACTTTTCATCCACAAGTGGTGCCATGGTTTTTTGAAAAACCTGGGGGAGAACCCTCTCTTATCCAAACTGGGGCCCAGTTTATTTTGGGTCCGGGTGGGGAACCCTTTTCTATTCACAACTGCCAGGGGGTTTAGAGGGGAAATCCTGGGGGAAAAAATTTTTCCACCAGGGGGCCCATGGTTTATGATGGAATCGGGATGGAAACCCTCTTCATCTGCAAATACTTTTTGGTTTTTATAGAGAAGTAAGGATGGAGAGCCCACATACCCAACTTTTGTGGCCAGGGTTTTAAGAGAGTCCTGGTGCAAAATCCCTTTTTTTTCAAGGCAGCCAGGTTTTTTAAACAAATGTCCGGGAAATTAAGAACCCTCTGTATATGCAAGCACAGCCATGTTATAGGAGCGTTAAAGGAAACCTTTCTCCACAAGGGGCCGTGGTTTACAGTGTAGTTTAGAATCCAATATGGAGAACCCTCTGCATCCACAAGCATGGCAATGGTTTATACAGAGAGCCCTGTGGAACCTTCTATTCCCAGTCACCCATTGACTGTAGGAAACCCTAAAGGGAGAACCCTCTTTTTCCCACAAGCGGGCCATGGTTTTTTATAAATTAGATTTGGGAGGGGAAAATCCTTCCTTTCCGTCCCCCGGGGCTTTTGATAAGTCCTGAAAAAGGGAAACCTTTTCATGCACAAGTGCCCCCATGGTTTTAAAAGATAAAATGCCGTGGAGAACCCTTCAAAACCACAAGCGGGCCATCCCCTTATATTAAGTTTGAATTGAAAACCTTTTTCTACCCAAAAAGTGCGGCCAGGTTTTTATGGAGGGTTCGAATAAAGGACCTTCTCCATCTACAAGTGCGGCCATGGTTTATAGAAGAGATTTTTGAAAAAAAGGACCTTCTATCTAAAGTGCGGCGGGGGTTTTATAAAAGAAAAAGTTTGAAAAAAGGGCCTTCCCCCAATTAAAAGTGCGGGGGTTTTAAGGGAAAAGAGAGTTCTGAATAAAGGACCTTCTCCATCTACAAGTGGGGGATGGTTTAAGTGGGGTCTTAGTGGGAAAAACCCCTTACCACAAAGCATGGCCATGGTTTTTAAGATGAGAGTTTTGGAGGAAAACCCCTCTTCAAACCCTGTGGCAATGGTATATAGATGAGAGTTTTGGATAGAGAACTCTCTCTACCCACAAGCGTGGCCATGGTTTATGAGGGTTTTGGGGGTTTAACCCCTCTACCCCCCTCGGGCCCATGGTTTAAAAATGAGAGTCTGGTAAAGAACCCTCTTAAAACCCACAAGTGCGGCCATGGTTTTATAAAATGAGAGTTTTGGTGGGAACCCTTTAACCCAAAGTGCAGCCGGGTTTTTATAGATGGAAGTTTTGGATGGAAACCCTTTACCCACAAGCGGGCCAGGGTTTTATTGTGAGATTTTGGGGAAACCGTTTTACCACAGCGTGGCCATGGTTTATTGGTGAGAGTTTTGGATGGAGAACCCTCCTCAACCACAAGTGTGGCCATGGTTTATAGATGAGAGTCTTGGATAGAGAACCCTCTCTACCCACAAGCGTGGCCATGGTTTATAGATGAGAGTTTTGGATGGAGAACTCTTTTCATCCACAAGTGCAGCCATGGTTTATAGATGAGAATTTTGGATGGATAACCCTTTTCAACCACAAGTGCAGCCATGGTTTATAGATGAGAGTTTTGGATGGAGAACCCTCTTCAACCACAAGTGCAGCCATGGTTTATAGATGAGCGTTTTGGATGGAGAACCCTCTTCAACCACAAGTGCCGCCATGGTTTAGAGATGAGAGTCTTGGATGGAGAACCCTCTTCAACCACAAGTGCCGCCACGGTTTAGAGATGAAAGTCTTGGATGGGGAACCCTCTCTACCCACAAGTGCGGCCATGGTTTAAATATGAGAGTGCTAAATTGAGAACTCTCTTCTTTGACAAGTTGGGCTATGGTTTGTGTTTGAGAGTCCTGGATGGACAACCCTCTTCATCCTCAAGAGTGGCCGTGGCTATTAGATGAGAGTCCTAGTTGAGGAACCCTCTCTTTCCATAAGTTTGGCCATGTTTTATAGATGAGAGTCCTGGATCACGAACCCCTTCATACCTCAAAAATCTAAAAGCCTAAAGCTGAAGGTGATGGTGTAACCAGATGAGGGATGGCTCTGCCCACGTCTGCAGTTACTCTGGAGGCATGAGGGAAACCTGATCACCTTCTCAATTTGTCTGACTGCAGAGTTCGGGATAAACTTTCCTCAATGTTTTGTGTCCTTAGGCCGGGACGTCCTCTAAGTTTCCATCATATAGAATATTCCATCGGAGATCTGAAGATCAGGTATTTTTACCTGACTCTGTGTTTTTAGATTCACCTTGAAGTCAACACTTTTTTAACCATTGATCCTCGTATCAAAGAGCATCGACAATCACCTCGTAAGATATTAACGAAGGCTCATCATTAATTAACGAAAGGGGACAATCAATTATTCATCTACAATCACATGCAAGAATACGGTGTAGATCACAGGTAGATAGGACAGACGCAATAATGAACTTAAAGGAATTCTACAGACTTAGAACAACATGGCTGCTTTCTTCTACAAACAGCACCACCCTTATCCACAGGTTGAGGATGGTATTACAATTTAAGCAATGTCTTTTTAAGATATATCTGATTAGAGTACAGCTTGAAATGACCATGCTCAGCAAGGTCCTCCTTATCCAGACTTGGTTTTTTTGGGGAGGTAAAATTGTGGGGCCCGGGGGTGTTTTGGTTGCAGGTGGAGGGATTGAGGGTTTCTGGGGTTGTTTGGTGTGGTGGGGGAATTATGGTCGGGGTTTTTTGCTGGTGGGTTTTGTAAAGTCGGGTTCTTTTTGGTGGGGTCATTGTGGTCGGGGTTTTTTTTTTTGTGGTGGAGGTTGGGAAAGATTTTTCTTTGGGCTGGGGAGGTTTTCATTGATGGTTGGGGGGGGTGCTGGTGGGGCAGTATATGGGTGGGGTTTGGGGGATCATTATGGTGGGGGGTTGGGTGTATTCATGTTGGTCTGGGGGCTTTGGTCTGGTGGGGGTCTGGATGGTCGGGGTTTTTTTGGCCCCTTGGGGGGGAATTATGCTCTGGGGTTGCTTTGGTTTTTGGGGAGGAAAATTATTCGGGGTTTGCTTTTTCTTTCTGGATGGTCTGGGGTTGTTTTGTGTTTGGGGGGCTTGGGGGCCGGTTGCTTTTTTAAAAGGTGGAGGGAAATTGAGGGTTGGGGTTTTTTGGTCTGGTTGGGGGGAAGGGTTTGTCGGGGTTCTTTGGTGGGGGAGGTCATGTGTGCCTGGGTGCTTTGGGGGTGGGTTCATGTAGGTTGGGGTTCTTTTGTTTTGGAGGTAGGGATTTTGGGGTTTTTGGGTAGTGGAGGCATTGTGGTTGGGGGTCTGGGGGGCTTGAAAAAGGGGGGGGGTTTGGGTGTGGTGGGGGTCTTTGGGGGAATGGTCTGGGGTTTCTGGGGAAATGTGATGGCTGGGTTTGCTTTGGTGCTGGTAGGGTAATTGATGGGGGTTTCTGGTGGGGTCATTTTGGTCTGGGGTTGGGGGTAGGTAAAATTCCGGGGGGGTTTTTTTTGGTGGAGGGTCTTGATGGCGGGGTTGGTGTGGGGGAGGAGGATGGCGAGGTTGCTTTGGTCTTGGGGAGGTCATTATGCTGGGGTTTCCTTTGGAGGTGGATCGTATGCGGGGGTTTTCGGGGGGGGAGGCTTGATGGTTTGGGGTTCTTTGGGCTGGTTGGGAGGTCAGTGGGGGGTCGGGGTTGGGCTGGTGGAGGATGGAGGGTTGAGGTTGTGTGGGGGGAGGAGTGGGTTGGGGGTTGTTTTGGGTCTGGGGGATCATTGATGTTGGGTTGGGTCTGGGGGAGGGATGTGATCCCGGGGGTTGTTTGGGTTTGTTTGGGGGTTCATGTGATGGTCGGGGTTTTGCTTTGGTGCTGGTGGGGGGAGTATGTCGGGGTTTTGGTGCTGGTGGGGTTGTTGGTCGGGGGTTTGGGTTTTGTGGTGGAGGGTGTGGTTGTGGTTGGGTGGTGGAGGTATGTGAGGGTCGGGGGTGGCTTTGGTGGGGTGGGGGTCTGTGATGGCGGGGGTTTTTTGGTGGGGGTGGGGTATGTGATTTGGGGTTGCTTGTGCTGGTGGGGGCAGTGTGGTTGGTTGGTGCTGGTGGGGGAAGTGATAGGCGGGGTGGCTTTGTGTGGTGGGGTCATGTGATGGTTGGGGTTTGGGTGGGTGGGGGAATGTGATGGTCTGGGTTTGTTTTGGTGTGGTAGGAATTGAGGGTCGGGGGTTGTGCGGGGGAGGCATGTGAGGTTGGGTTGGGTGGTGGAGGAATAAATGCTCTGGGTTGTTTTGGTTGCTGGTGGAGGGTCAGGTTTGGTCGGGGGGTTGGGCTGGGGGGTCATGTGATGGTCTGGGTTGCTTTGGTGCTGGTGGAGGTCTTGTGCCGGGGTTGCTTTGGGGTGGTGGAGGTCATGTGATGGTCTGGGGTTTTCTTTTGGTGCGGTGGAGGTCTTTTGTGAGGGTTTTGGGGGTTGCTTTGGTGCTGGGGGAGGTCTGTGAGGTTGGGGTTGGTGTGGGGGAGGTGATGTGGGGGGGTTGGGGGTTTTGGGCTGGTGGGGGTATGTGAGGGCGGGGTTGTTTTGGTGCTGGTGGAGGATTGATGCTTGGTTGCTTTGGTGTTGGGGGTTTGTGATGTCGGGGGTTGCTTTGGTGTGGGGAGGTCTTGTGATGCTCTGGGGTTGGTGGGGGTGGATGTGAGGGTTGGGGTTGTTTTGGTGCGGGTTGGAGGTAGGTGTGGTTGGGGTTGTTTTATGCGGGAAAAGTGGGGATTTGTCAGGTAAAGGGTTTGTGAAAAGGAAGGCTATCATCCTTCTGAACCCATCCCAAACCCCTGTGGGGGGGTTGATTGGAGCCAATTTAATTCTGCAACAGGAAAAACCCCCCAAAGCCTCCTCCAAATGCCCCCAACTATTTAGGGAGAACAGGCATTTTTGTTTTCTTCTGAAAATGGGCGGCCGCGCAGTCACCAATCTCCCCCCCATTGAGTTTGTGGGAGCAGCGTGCCCGTATGGTGCAAAAAAGGTCAAAAGCCAACCCAAAAGGGGGGGGCTTTGGAAGCAGGGGGTAAATTTTTCCAGTCACTCACCAAATTAAAAGTGAACCCAAGGTCTGCAATCTGGAATTGATGCAAAGGGCGACGAAAGCAAAGTTTGAATGAAAATTATTATTTCAATAAAATCATTTTTTTAACCCCGTCAATGTCTGGACGAGATTTCTATTCATTTTGCTAAAAAAAGTACAGATTCAAAGGGAAAAACCCAAAATTTCTGGGTGACCCCCAAACTTTTAACGGAGTGTATGTGGATCCCCCTTGTCCCGGGAAGAGTGGAGGGTGAAACCACACGGGAGCAATCGAGGGGGCCCAAAAGGACAGACACTGGGGGAAACCCCCCGGTCGTACCCCTGATGTGGCTCTCATGGTGACAGCTGAAGTATAAGTAGGGCAGGGAAAAAAGGAAAAAGTGATTTTTTTTTTAAGGCGAGAGACCAAGACAGGTAGGGGTCCAGGCCCTTAGACAAAGGGAAAGGCAAATAAGGCAGTAAGGTAAATGCAGGGGGAAACCCGGAGCATAAAAGCGGAAAAAGGGAAAGACTGAACCGAGGTCAGGTCAATGTGAGACAAACCAAACTGCCAGGAAAGGCAGGAGGTTCCTTAAGTCCCAGGGGTTAATGGGGCATTGGCAGATAATTTGTCCACCTTTAAATCTTGGGGGCCCCGTGGCCCTTTGACGCCCGCAGCGAGACGGGAGCGGGGCAAGAAAAAGGGGGATCACTATGGCAGAGGGACGGGCACCCAAGAGGGGAAAAGGAAAACCCCTGGTGTGGTCCCGGATGGAACCGCAGCAAACCCGGGGAGTGAAAAATCCCTTTTTCTGCGCCCGCCACTCTTGGAGAAACAATGGAGCACAAACCCCGGGTTTCTTTCCCTTTCTTTGGGGGGTAAGAGGAAAGGGTTGGTCGGAGGGGCAGGGGGGGAGCATGGCGGCATTTGGCCCCCAAAGGTAACCCTCCCTTTTCTAAACCAAAGCAAAGTGAAGCTGTAACCACAGAAGAACCCCAGGGAAGTAGCGGGAAAAAGGAAAAGTCAAAACCCGATCTTTTCTTTGTGGGGCCTCCCCCCTGTAGAGTCAATGGCTTAGAACAGAAAGGGTCCCTTCGAATTTCCCCCTTGATGGAGGGAAAAACGGAGGTTTTCTGATGGAAAAAAAGGGGGGGGTCTTGGAAACCCCCGAATGGATGGATAAAGTTCTTGGGCCCAGTTCCGGGGGGAGGGCAGAAAGCCAGATCGGGGTGCAGGATGGTGTGGTGATAGGAGCAAGGCGTCTTTACCATGAAAAAAAAAATTTTAGTTCTTTGTTCACTGTTTTGATCAAAAAAGCTTTAAGCCACCCCTGGTACCAAGGGTTCAAGGCGGGTGGCCTACTCTATCTTTACCTCCACTTGAGTCAAATTTGACTTCTAAAATTGGGGCAAAAGACCTCCCTATCCGAGAAAAATAAAAAAAACACAACCTTATAACATAAATACATGTGAAGGGGGCGGGGTGCAAGAAACCAAAAGGAGGGGATCCATTTCCCCCCTATATGATTAAAAACATATAGCCAAATGCCAGCTAGTTGAAAAAAAAATTTTGAAAAAACAACAAGTGAACCCGGGGCCACTGGGTGGGTGTGGTATTTATACAACATTCCAAATATCAGTGGACACATCGAAAAGGCTATCAAAAAGACATGGGAAAAATTAAAGAAGCATTTTTGTTATTAAAAAATTATGAAAAAAAACTTTGAGTTTTAGGTTTCCCTTTTGTTTTGATCAAAAATGTTTTTAGCCCCCGGCTACCCCCCGTTTTTTCTCAAAAAAAAAAGGGGGGGGGGTGGTCCTACTCTTTCTTTTCTCACTTTGAGTCAAATTCAGATCTCATTTGGGTCAACAGCCCCCCATAAACCAGAAGAAAAATAAAAAAAGCTCCACCCTTTACGCATACTGCACTGATTAGCAAATTGAAGGTGGGGGGGTGCAAGAGACAAAAAAGGAGGCATCCTTCCTCCCTATAAAATTAAAAACCCATGGTCCCTCACCCACGGGCGCATATTTTTGGAAAATGTCGCCTGCCCCAGTTAAGACAAATTCAGACCGCGCTGGCGATTGTGTTCCTCATACATAATATGAACTGGTAACCTGCAATGGTTCATTTTGAAGAAAAAGGGTGATGGGTGGGAAGTTGGGCCGCAGGTTTCAAGGTTTGAAGACTGCGGGTGGGTGGATGTGTCTGCTGGTGGGCTTAAAAATCTATTGAAAAACAATTTCAATCAGGTAGCTAGAGCGATGAGGTTTTCAGGGTACTTGGTAGGTCTTATTGATTCCTCAAGCCATGATACTCCCTGCTTTTTCATCTAAATTTTTTCACTTTTTTTGGTAGATTTCTCCTTATGTCCTTTTTTTTTTTTAAAATTTTTATCTTCGCCCTTATGTATTTACTTTTTTAAAAATTTTCTACTATTTTCCCTTTTCCCTTTTTTATTTTTCTCCTCTTTTTGCCCCTTTTTCCCCCTTTTTTCTTTCCATACTTTTCATCATGTTTATTTCGAGTTTTTCTTCTTTTTTTTCCCTTTTTCTTCTTCTCCACTCTTCTTTACTCCTCCTTTTATCATTTTCATTATTCTCATACATTTTTATTTTACAGATGTATTGATAAAGGCTTGCATGCCAAACGTGTATATTTTACATCTATCCTTTTTTTTTTTATATATTGTAAAGGTGCATTTATTAAGTATATGAAAATCTGTTTTTTAGTGATCCCGACTTCACTATTGTGAATCTTTTTGTTAAAATTTTTCCCCAGCAGTCTTTTTGGTTTTGCTGGGCTTTTATTTTTAGTATTTTGGGGCCTAAAACCCTTTCCCCGGTGCACCCCTTTCGCCCTTGCTTAGGGGGGCGTAACCTTTTTTTGATTTTAAAGGGGGTTTTTCCGGACGGATTTTACCTCTCTCTTGCACAGGCGAAAATCAACAAAACACGGGTCTGAAGCTGAGGGGGAAAGGGGGGGGCGAGGAGGAGTAGGAATTCCAAGGGGCGTCTCAAAAAATTAAGTGAAAAAATAAACATACAAGAGTTGGGTTCTCAATACAGCAACACACCCTCGAAAAGCATTAGGGGGGGCCTTATCGCTAAGTACTAAAGTAAACAACCCCGGGGGAAGGAGGAGAACACACGGCAGGCACAAAGATGATAAAGGATCCTGTGACGTTCATCAAATAAAAAATTAAATTGTGGGGTTTTGTGTACAAAAGACAAAAGTTTTTTACACAGCACTTAAAAACTTTTTCATGTTCCTGTCATCAGATAAAACGGGGTTAATCCCCACAACTAGTTTATTCTGTATGCAAAAGAAAAATTTGCACCCGGTGCCTTAAAAACTTTTCAGCTCAGTTCCCTCAATAAGAAGTGGGGATCTCGAGCCCCGGGCAGCTCTTGAGGTGTATCTATAGAAGCTTTGAAGTCCCAAAGGCATGTAAGGAAGGCTGTAGCTCTCTCAGACTGCAATTTTTGTAATCACATATATTTAGAAAAGTGATTAAAAACCCATTTTGGAGGATCCCACGTCAACATTACATCGTGGCAAAACCCCTTTAACTTATGACCAGCCAGCTCGTCCTTGATTCACCCGGCGAGGACCTCCCAGAAGGCTGCCACTAAGGTCTCAATATTCCAGGCAAGGTCAGAGGTCAGTGTGGGGAACGGAATGGCTTATTGGGCCTCCATGGAATCGCCTTGTCTGAAGTAGGGAATAAAAGAGAGTGCAGAGGTATTGTGCCAACAACTTTAGGGAAAGCGCTCAAGAATTCCTGAAGTTCCACAGTAGTTCGGTTCCCTCACTCTCAGAGGGGTGAGGCCCAGGCCAAGACCTCACCTGAGGGCAGATTGATGATGGAAACAACTTTGACTCGATCAGACGGGAACTGATGATCCAGGACCTCATAATGGATGGGGCATTGATTAAGAAACCTGCAGCATGTCTTGGGATCACTGCGGTAGTGAGGAAGCAGAGACAGATGCTGGTGCAGTTTCAGACGTCGCCTCAGCAAGGAGTGCGGTATAGGAATGGACCATCTGAAAATGTTGCTCCAGACTGTTGCCGTGACGGCTGTGATATGCTGGTTGTCAGGCCGGGGGGCATTGGCAGGGTCCATGGTCAGTTTGTACTGGAATTGTAAAAGCCAGGTATAGTTGCAAACCACACTAGGCAGCAAAGTCTAAGTGGCCCCTGCACTGCACCGGAGCCAGATAGACTTAGCTTCGGGGAACCTCAAGGTTGCCACCCCTGACGTGGCTACCCGCGGTGACCGTCGAAGTGCTGGACATAGGGCAGGAGGAACAGGCAGAAGTGACGGGTCACAGGCAGGTAGCAGCCGGCACCTGTGCTCCTTAGGGAGTGCGCATGCCTGCGCAGGATGCCAACAGCAGTGAGGACCAGAGCAGGAGTGAGGACAGGTGAGCACACGCTGTTAGAGGGAAGTCTTTCATTTGTCACCTTTGCAGATACAAATTAAATTATAGGCTCCTTGCAATTTTGGTGGACATCCTGGCACCCTGTAGCCGAGAAAAGAGTTCAGAGATCAAGGTCAATGGATACTTGTACTTAGGAGCAGTATTCAGTATTCTTGTACATAGAGGGCAGTATTATAGTAGTTATATTCTTGTACTTAGAGGGCAGAAATTATAGTATTTATATTCTTGACATAGGGGCTTTAAGTTTATTTTTTGATAAAAATTATAATTTCTTGGGACATAGGGACAGTATTATAGTAGTTTATATTCTTGTGCATAGGGAGCAGTATTATAGTATTTTATATTCTTGTACATAGGGCAGTTTTTATAGTAGGGAGTTTAATATATTTTGGGTACATAGGAGGCAGTATTATAGTAGTTATATTCTTTGACATACGGGGCAGTATTATAGTAGTTATATTCTTGTACATAGGAGGCAGTATTATAGTAGTTATATTCTTGTACATAGGAGCAGTATTATAGTAGTTATATTCTTGTGCATAGGGAGCAGTATTATAGTAGTTATATTCTTGTGCATAGGGAGCAGTGTTATAGTAGTTATATTCTTGTACATAGATGGCAGTATTATAGTAGTATATTCTTGTACATGGGGCAGTATTATAGTAGTTATATTCTTGTACATAGGGACAGTATTATAGTAGTTATATTCTTTTTACATAGGGGCAGTATTATAGTAGTTATACTCTTGTACATAGGAGCAGTATTATAGTAGTTATATTCTTGTACATAGGAGCAGTATTATAGTAGTTATATTCTTGTACATGGGGCAGTATTATAGTAGTTATATTCTTGTACATAGGGACGGTATTATAGTAGTTATATATTTGTACATAGGAGCAGCATTAGAGTAGTTATATTCTTGTACATAGGGACAGTATTATAGTAGTTATATTCTTGTACATAGGGGCAGTATTATAGTAGTTATACTCTTGTACATAGGAGGAGTATTATATTATTTATATTCTTGTACATATGGGGCAGTATTATAGTAGTTATATTCTTGTACATAGGAGCAGCATTATAGTAGTTATATTATTGTACATAGGGGCAGTATTATAGAAGTTACCGTATATACTCGAGTATAAGCCGACCCGAGTATAAGCCGAGGCACCTACTTTTGCCACAAAAACCGGGAAAGCTTATTGACTCGAGTATAAGCCTAGGGTGGAAAACGCAGCGGCTACTGGAAAATTTTTAAAAAATAAAAATAGATACCAATAAAATTCAGGGGCAGTTTAATGTCCCCCATAGGCAGGTATAGGCTGGAAATAGGCAGTTTAATTTTCCCCCATAGGCAGTTTTATTCTGGTATAGTCAGTTTAATGTCCTCCATAGGCAGGTTATAGGCAGGTATAGGTCGTTATAGGCAGGTTTTAGGAAGCTATATGTCCCCATAGCAGGCTATAGGCAGGTAATTGCCCCCATAGGCAATTTATAGGCAGGTATAGTCCCCCTAGGTAGGTTATTACCCCCCGGGGGTTTAAGGGGTTTCCCCCCTGGGTGGGTTATGGGGGCCCCCCAAAGGGGGGTACGTCCCCCAGGTGGTTATAGCAGGTACAGTCCCCTAGGTAGGTTTACCAGGTAAGTCCCCCTAGATTTTGGGGGTTTTATGGAAGGGGTACGTCCCCCATTAGGTAGGGGTTTTTTTAAGGCAGGTACAGTCCCCCTAGGTAGGTTATTTCCCCCCCCAGGTTTTTAAATCGGGTCACCCCCTAGGTAGGTTTAGCAGGTACAGTCCCCCCTAGGTTTCGGGTTATGGGGGCCAGGTCAGTCCCCCTAGGTAGGTTATACCCAGGTACAGTCCCCCTAGGAATTGGGCAGGTACAGTCCCCCTGGGGTAGGTTTAAGGGCCCCCAGGGGTAAAAGTCCCCCCTGGGGTAAGGTTTAGGAGGAAAACAGGTTTCCCCTTTTTGGTAGGTTATACCCAGGTACAGTCCCCCTGGGTAGGTTATGCCAGGTACAGTCCCCTGGGGGGCAAGTTTATTTAACCAGGTACAGCCCCCCCATGGGGGCAGGAAAAATTGGGGGCGGGGCCCTTCTTAAATAAAAAAAAAAAATTTCCCTAAATGCCCCCGCTGGGCCCTTCCGCCCCCCCTTCCGGTCCCCGCGCGCCTTAGCTTTCTTCTGGACGGCGGGTGACGCATGGGGGCCGCGCACGCGGGTGATGCCGCGCCGGCCGGGAGTTTGGGGGGGCCGCGATTCTGCGGTCGCCCGGATCCCTGCGGGGAGGGCGCTCGTCTGTCCCCCAGTGGTATCTCCTCTCCTGCTCCCTCCGGAGGGGTCGATATAGGGGGGGGATGGGGGACAGGGGCCCGGAACACCCAGCTCCGGGAACTGTGCGCTCACTCGGGATTCAGATTATGCGCTCCCTAGGGCCGCTATACTGAAGCGCCCCTGTCGGCACTCGGGCCTCCAGCGCCCAGCGCCGACTGATCGAGTAAACCCGGGGGGGATTTTTCACCCCATTTTTGGGCTGAAAAAATGGGGCTTATACTGGTATATACGGTATTTCTTGTACATAGGAGCAGTTTTATCGTAGTTATATTCTTGTACATAGGGGCAGCATTTTAGTAGTTATATTTTTTGTCATGGAGGCAAGTATTTAGTGTTATATTCTTGTACATAGGACTTTATAGTAGTTAATTCTTGTACTTTGGAGCAGTATTATAGTGTTATATTTTGTACAAAGGAACCAGTTTTATAGCAGTTATTTTCTTGTACTAGGGGGCGTATTATAGTTTTCTTTTTCTTTTTGGGTAAAAAAGGGGGGCAGTATTATAGTATTATATTTTGTAATAGGGGCGTATTATGGGTTTTTAATTCTTGTACATAGGGGGCAGTTTTTATAGTATTATTTCTTGTAAAGGGCGTATTATAGAAAGTTATATTTCGGGGGTTTTTTTTTTTTTGGGGGCAGTTTTTTAAGTATTTTTATATTCTTGTACTTTAGGGGGCCGGGTTTTAAATTGTAGTTATATTTTTTTACATGGGGAAGCAGTATTTTTGTAGTTTTTCTTGTACATGGAGCAGAAATTAAGATTATATCTTGTCATAGGGGGCAGTATTATAGTAGTTAATTCTTGTACAAGGGGCAATTTTTAAGAGTTATATTCTTGTACATGGGGGCAGTTTTAAATAGTAGTTATATCTTGACAAGGGGCAGTATTATAGAGTTTATTTTTGTACATGGGGCAGATTATAGTGTTATATTCTTTACATAGGGGCGTTTATAGTATTTTTTATTCTTGTGCATAGGAGCAAAATTTTACAGTAGTTAAAACCCTTGTTCAGTAAATATTTACCCTAAAATCCCTATCTTTCTCTCTTGTTTACACTGCATTTGCCGCCTGCTGTCATTAACATTAGATATTATTTACCCGCCTATAAAATAAAACCAAAAGAAACATTTCTGTTTAACTCTAAGAATAAAAATTTATTTAACACAGCGGTACGAGAATGCTTAGTACTCAAATATTTACTTTTCACTATCTCATGTCTCTAACAAAGTAAACCATGTTATAGAAATGGGTTTTCCATGATGTCCGGTTTCGGCCTAGAGAACAGCCAGGGCCGTAACAAGAAGCCGGGCCCCCAAAGCAATTTTTTTGGAGGGGGGCCCCCCCTCCCTGACCACGACCATGCCAGGACACGTTAGATAATGTAAAATAAAAAGGGAAAATACCCCCCCTAGATATCCCCACATACTCTACCAATCAAATCCACTATCCAAGCCCAAACATTAAAAATAACGCTATTACAAAGGACCTATTATCCCAAAAGAACATGACAACAAATTAACCAAATAGTGATGAATTTTTCCCACATATTATGATCATCTCAAAGACCAATACTGTCTAATAAAAAAAAAATAATATTAAAAATATAGTAAACATTAGTGGATATACGTGTACACGGCTTGCAGACTGTATTTTACCTCCATACATTGCCCAAAAATTGGTGGGTTAGTGAAAAACCGGGGAAAAGTTTTAAAAACAAGGCTCTGCAGACTGTATATTACCCCAAAACAGGCCTATATGGTAGAACCAGTGTACACAGGCTCTGCGACTGTTTTTATACCGGGGTATAAAAAAATTGACCATTGGGGTGTTTTAAACAACCAAATTTTTTGGTTTTCACAGGTCTGCGGGACGTATTTACCTCATACAGTGACCATTAGTGGTGACCCCAGTGTAAAAGGGCTCTAAATGTATATTACCTCCATATGTGACCAATATGTAGACACCATGTACACAGGTCTGGACTGTTATTACCCCCCATACAGGCCAAAGTGGTAGACACCAGTTTACACAGGCCTGCGACGTAATTCCCTCCATACTGTGCATTATGGTAGAATCATTACACGGCTTAAGATTTAAAATTACCTCCTAGTGACCAATAGTGGTAAAAATCGGTGTCAAGGTTCAGACTGTATATTACCTCCAACATGACCATAAAGGGGAAACCCAGTGAAACCGGCTCTCCCGACTTATATTACCTCCAACAGTGACCATATAATGGGACACCAGTGTACACGCTCTGCAGACAATAATATTACATGCAGTTACTTCTTGTGACTCAAGGTAGTTTCTCTAAACCCAGTCTTGCTTTCCCCTTTTTCTGCACCCGGTCCCAGTCCGCCATCATATAAGTCCCCCACCATTTTGCCCCTGCAGATTTAGAACAAAAATCTTAAAAATCCGACTTTTTCCAGCACCTGCCCCCCTGGCCATAGGTGTCCTTTTTGGGCGGCAGGGTTTAGAAGGATTAGGGGGGCCCCAAATGGGCAAGGTTTAGGTAGGCAAAGGGTCCCCATATGGGCAGGGTTTAGGTGCTTTGGGAGCCATACAGGAACGGGGGTTTAGTGGGGTATCGGGGCCATATAGGGGGGTGGGGGTTACAGCCAGGCTTGTGGATATACGCAGGCATGTGGGATATACGGCAGGGATGTGGGCTATACGGCAGGATATGGGGCTTGTAAGGCAGGCAATGGGGGGTGAGAGGCAGGCATATGGGGGCTGAGAGGGGGCTTGGGGCTTTAGAGGCAGGAATGGGGCTTGTAGAGGAGGCATATGGGGGGTGTATAGGCAGGGATATGGGGGCTTAGAGGGAGGCATATGGGGGTGTATAGGCGGGATATGGGGGGTATATAGGGAGGCATATGGGGGGTATAGCAGGGTAGGGGGGGGTTATAGGGACAGGCATAAGGCAAACAGGGGATATAGGGGGGTGTATAGGCAGGAGGCATATAGGGGCTGATAGGCAGGCACAATGGGGGGTATAGGCAGGAATAGGGGGTATAGGGAGGCATTTGGGGGGTTAGGTAGCATATGGGGGTGTATAGGAGGCATATGGGGGTGTATAGGAGGCATATGGGGGGGGAAGGGGGGTTTGGGGCAAGGGGGGGGTATGGGGTTTTGGGGGATAGGCAGGCATATGGGGGAAAAGGGGGTTTGGCATAGGGGGGGGGTTTAAGCAGGCATAGGGGGGTATAGGCAGGGATAGGGGGGGATAGGACAGGGGGGATAAAAATGGGGGGGGTAGGGAGGCATAGGGGGGTATAGGCAGGGATCTGGGGGTATAGGCAGGCTAGGGGGGGTAAAGGGGAGGGATAGGGGTATAGGGAGGCATATGGGGGGGTATAGGGGGCATAAGGGGGGGATAGGCAGGCATATGGGGGGGTATAGCAGGATATGAGGGGGGATAGGCAGGCATATGAGGGGGTATAGGGAGGCATAGAGGGGGAAAAGGCAGGCAAAATAGGGGGCGTATAGGCAGGCAGGTCTAGAGGGGGTGTACAGGCAGGCAGGCTGGGGCAGGTAAAATAATAAATAGTTTACTTACCTCAGTCCACGCTCCCCCGATGCGCCGCTTGCTCCGCTCTGTTGCTCACCCTGCAGCCTCTGCGCTCCGTTCTGCTACCTCCGGGCAGCTCTGCCTCTGAACGCTTGGGCTGGAGGGCCCGGGCGTTCAGAGGGAGTATGCGCCGGGCCCCGCCAGCTCCCGCCGCCGCAGGAACTGTTAATTTCACTGCCGGCGGGCCCAGGCGCGTCATTCCCGGGGGAGCGGACGCGGGAGCAGCGCTCCGGGGCCCCCCTAAGCACAGGGGCCCCGTAGCAACTGCTACCCCTGCTACCCAGGTAGTTACGCCCCTGTGACCAGCATAAACCATCGAGTCTTCCTTAGCCATCATGCAGCAATGTTGCTGTATACTAAATACCATGGCATTACTATCCGTTGGTGCAGAGGCTGGAGCTGGGTCCTGGCAGCTAAGTTTACAGCTGTGTTTTGTCTCTGGTGCTTGAAGTTACAGCTTTACCTTGGAGAGTATCACTCAGTCACATTGGGGCTCTTGATCGGGTCACTGACCATTTGCAGAAAAAACAGTTTAATACTTAAACCACTCAACATTCTATAATAAACTATTTATCTAAAACATTAATAAATTTATTATTTAAAAATTCTATAATTTCTATAAACACCAATTTTATACTAAAAAACTGGCTTTTATACATTCAATACAATTTTAAAAAGCTATTTATAAGATTAAACACATGTAAAATGCTGGAAGCGCCCTCTATTGGGCTTCATCTGAAACATGTAAAATGCTGGAAGCGCCCTCGATTGGGTTTCATCTGAAACACATGTAAAATGCTGGAAGTGCCCTCTATTGGGCTTCATCTGAAACACATGTAAAATGCTGGAAGCATTTACTGTATATATATATATATTGGAAAAAGGATCTGAAAAACACATGCAAAACGCATACAAAATGCATCCAAAAAGCATCTGCAGCTGCGTTTTTGGATACGTTTTATGGATGCAGTTTGGATGCAGTTTCTCTTCTGGTAAGAAACGGTATAATACTAAAACCACTCAACATTCTATAATAAACTATTTATCTAAAACAAAGAATAAATGTATTAGTAAAAACTTCTATAAACACCCATTCTATACTGAAAAACTGCTTTTATATCATTCAATACATATAAAAAGTGATTTATAAGATTAAACACATGTAAAATGCTGGAAGTGCCCTCTATTGGGCTTCATCTGAAACACATGTAAAATGCATCCAAAAACACGTGCAAAACGTATCCAAAAAAAGCATCTGCAGCTGCGTTTTTGGATATGTTTTTTGGATGCTTTTTCTCTTCTGGTAAAAAATGGATCAAGGGCGTGAACATACCCTATTAGTCCGGCCATTGAGTTGTAATTGTGGCCTTGTGTTTGTGTTTTTGAACAAATAATATCCCACTTTTCTGTGATTTTTCTGTAAATTGTTAGTGTAGGGGCAGCCCACCCAATCAAATAGTAGAGGCGTTATAGGCTGTAAGCCAGCATGGTGCACCACACGTATGTGTATAAGTGGTACCCTTTGTATTGCCCCCTTAAACTTTGAAATTATAATCCCGCAACCCCCCCCATATGTATAAAACCGTAGTTTTGTCTTTTTGTTTTTTTTTTTGGCCCTT
>JAODAL010067375.1:0-17319 GCA_025379985.1 Phyllomedusa bahiana | reverse complement strand
TTTTGAGTTGGCCTTGTTCAGGTTGGCCTTTTCATTAGCGTTCTTTGGAGCCCTCAGGATAGGGGAGCTGGTGTCCCCTAGTCGGTCGAGAAGGGGGGGATTGCAGGCGGCGGATGTAATGGAACAAGGGGGTGCGGTGCATTTTTGCATCCGCAGATCAAAAACTGACCAGCTGAGCAGGGGCAAGTGGGTGGTCTTACAACCGGTCCCTGGCGCTTTAATGTGCCCGGTGAGTTGTTTGAGGGTTTTTCGGGCTTTGCGGAGGGCTCAGGATGGGCCGCTTCTATGCCATGCAGACGGTTCCTTTTTGTCACGGTTTCAGTTCACTGCCATCTTCCGTCGCTGTTTAGAAGCAGTCGGGCTGGATCCGTCTTCTTTCGCGCCGCATTCATTCCGAATAGGGGCAGCTACCGAGGCCGCCAGTTGGGGGTTGAGTGCGGATGTGGTGCGTCGGATAGGGAGGTGGGAGTCGGACAGGTTTCGTCTATATGTCCGCCCACACTTGGTGCCAGGGGTGAGCCCTGGGTAAGGTTGTGTAAAGGTGGGGGGGAAGGGGTGAGAACGAGGGTCTTTGGGGTTTGCCTTGTAGTAATTGTTGTTTACCTCTTCTGTTTATTTTTCAGCGCGGTTTCCCCTCCTGGTCTGGATTCTCGGGCATTCCTATGTACATTGGGGTGCGGAACGAGCTGCGGCGAGACCGAATGGGCGTCAGTTGGGTTTTTCTAGGGGTCTGGCTGAGGTCCGATGGCTTGGAAGGCGGGGGATGCGTTGGTTAGGGGTGGTGCCTGAAGTCATTCGGTTTGCGGCATTGGATAGGGAGCCGGATATTCTGGTATTGCATGTGGGAGGCAATGATTTAGGGGTTGTGTCGTCTAGGGAACTTATTAGGACGATTAAATATGACTTGTTGCGCTTGTGGTCGACCTATCCGGATTTAATGATTGTGTGGTCTGACATAGTGTACAGGCATCACTGGCGTGGGGCACGTTCTGTCGATCGTTTGAATCGAGCTAGGATTAAAGTGAACAGAGCGGTGTCGGGTTTTGTGGCCCGTAACGGAGGGGTCTTTGTGCGGCATCTGGAATTGGAGTCGGGGGAAGGTCATTTTTGGAGGGCTGATGGAGTGCACTTAACTGCGGTTGGTCTGGATTTGTGGGCCCTCGGACTGCAGGAGGGCATCGAAAGGGCGATTAGTGTGGTGGGGTCTTCGCATGCATGAGGTTTCATGGCATGCTCGTGGTGGCGGCAGGGGTTCTGGGAGTTGGAGGAGGAGATTGCCTGGGGGAGTCATTCGGGGTGTGACTCCCTCGGGGGTGTGGCAAAGGTGGACACGACCTGGCGAAGGTGGGGGGCTCTTCCAGGCTGGTACCCCTGGAGAGCAAATTGGCTGAGCCATCATGTATGGCTTTGGACCTCCGAGCCATTGGAATGCGGCTGGGGGTAGTGTGGTTTCCCTTCGGGGATTTGGTCGCCAGGTCGGATTTGGCTCCTAGGACCTCTGCCCCTACTGGTTGGTATTGATTGACCCATGGCTGAATTGGTCTTTGGTTGCTTGGGGGTTGGAGCTAACTGGTGGACAGTTAGCTGGTGAGTGAAAGGGGGTTTAAAAGTATTTATCATGGTACCTTTTAGGTACTTGTGGAATGGGGTTTTTAAAAGTATTTATGAAAATTTGTTTTTTATTTTTGAAATTTTTTTAATAAAACGGTGCGGGCCCAAATTTTTTAAAATTTGTTTGGCCCGGGTTTTAAATTGGGTAAGGGCCCAAAAAGCAGGGGGGGTTGGGGGAAAAGGCGAGGTTTTAAAAGGGGGGAAATTTTGGGGGTGGCTTTTAAGGGTGGGCCACCCAGGGTTGCCCAGGGTCATGTAAGTGGTCCGCCCTCCAGCCCCCCAGTCCGTGACAGTGCCCCCCACCCCCGTCGTCCCCGGGCGGTTTGCCGCTATACCCGCCGCCGAGCGTTGGGGCCCTTTAAGTCAATCCCGATGGTACCGGCTTGGGGCCCCTTACCGATTCGGTGTGGGCAGGGGGGCCCCCGGGATAACTGTAGGTGGTCAGGGACGCATTACAGATGTTTTGGGAGAGCAGGGGTCTCCGCTACGATTTCTCGGGTTTGGTTTGAAAGGAAGGATGTCCTCACCAGAGTCCCCACCCAAAAGGGCGGCGTAAGCGTCCCCTTTGCTGGGGCCCGGGCCCGGGTGACGTCACCCCGCCCTAAGAAGAACCCGGGAGGGGTACAGCGGGAGGAGAAAGGTAAGTGGTAAATGTCAGTTTTTTTTTTTTAAATTTAAATTTTCTAGGCCTGCTGGGGGGCCTTTTTCAAACCTACCCCTGCGGGGGGGCCTAAATGAACCTTACCTGCGGGGGGGGCCTAATTCTCCAAAACCCTGCTGGAGGGCCAAAATTGTACCCATACCTGCGGGGGGGAAAAATTTATTATGTCTGCTGGGGGGTTTTAATTTTTACCTAACACCTGCTGGGGGCCCTAAATCTACCTCCCAAGACCTGCTGGGGCCCCAAATATACCTAAAAACCTTTTGGGGGCCCCCCTAAATTCCCTCCCGACCTGCGGGGGCCCCCCAAATCTCCCTACAGACCTGGGGGGCCCCTTAAAATTTCTACCTACAGACCTGTGGGGCCCCTAAATTTTAATACGGCCCTGCTGGGGCCCCCCAAAAAATTTTTTTTTTAACCTACAAAACCTGGGGGGACCCAAAAAATTCCCTTTAAAAACCTGCTAAACCCCCCAAAATTTCAAACCCTACGGCCCCTGGGGGGGGCCTAAATCTATAAGACCTGCTGGGGGCCCAAAAATTCACCTACAGACCTGTGGGGGCCCTAAATTTCCTCCCAGACCGGGGGGGGGGCCCTTTAAAAAATTTCTACGCCCTTGCGGGGGCCCCCTTTAAAATTTTACCTACAGACCTGCTGGGGGCCCAAAAATCTATTTTACAGCCCTGCTGGGGGCCCTAAATTCAATAATAAATTTTTTTTTTGGGGTATCACTGTAAATTTTTATGACACACAAAGAAAAAAACTTTTTTTAAAAATTTTTTTCCGGGGCCCCCCGATGGTCTGAGGGCCCCCGGGAAAACCCTGGCCCCCCGGTCAAAAAAGTTTGAGGCCCCTGGGTTTTTTGATAGGGGGAAAGGAAAAAAAAGTGAGCTCTTGATAATGGGGTTTAATATGTTTAAAGGGGGGAAAGTGAGTTTGTGATATTGGGTTTATATTGATAGAGAAGAGGAGCGGGAAGTTCTGTGTTTAATTTTGGTTTTTATGATAGAGGGGGGACGGGTTACAAGATACAAAAAGTGTTTCTGTGTTTTGGGTTTAAAAACCCAAAACATTCCCAGGCTCAGCTTCTCCCCCTTTTAAAAGGCTTTTTTTTGGTTTTTTTTAGTCCTTTTTTGTGTATATATGTGTGAGATTGTGTGTATATAAAATAAAACAAAAAACCCCACTTACAGCATTTTACAAAAAAAAAATTTTTGCTTTTTGCTAGTTTTTTTTTTATCCTATTTTTTTTGCTATGTCGCTGTAGGGCAGACCCTCGTTTTTATTTTCAGCTCTGTAATTTACGTTTGCGGGCAAAACCACCGTTTTTTAGGGGTTTTGGGTTTTTAAATTTTTCCCCCATCAGTGTCTTCGGGGGCCAAAACTGCTGCCTTGAACCTCCCCCATGCTTTAAACTGCAGCCAGTGACTGGTTTTTAAGGTTTTAATGACCTCCCTTATGTGGGCCCTTGTTCATTGCGGATCATCTTTTTAGACATCAAAAAAAAGGAAAGACAAAAAATTGAACGGGGAAAGTGGGAAAAAAATTACGATTTAAATTTTAGGGTTTCCATAGAAAAATTCCCAACTTTATTTGAGGTTTTTGGTGCATAGATGCATTGGGTATAGAATATCTTTGGTTTGGGAGGGTCTATGTCAGGAGAGGAAGGGGGTTTTTTAAAGGGAGACAAACTTTCTAAGACCTTATTGTTTAAGCCTCAAACTTAATTTCCTTAGAAAGACTGACAGAGAGCATTCTCCCCTGGGGGGACGGGGATTTCGGGGCGTGGCCCTTGCCCTACAGAGTTCTTTTAGGAAGTCTTGACAATAAAGCTGTTTCCACGTGCCCCCTTTTTGGGGGCCCCCCCAGGGGTCAGCTTTTAATTTGGGAAAAAAAAAACTGACTTTTTAGGCTATGTTCCACCGCAAAAGGTAAAAAAAAAAACTTTTCAAAAAATCCAAGGGTTTTTTAAAAGGGGGGTTTTGCCAAAAGTGAGTTCCCCTTCCTCCTTATCAGACAGGGGAGAATTTAAAAAATCATGCTGAGTCTTTAAAACGGCTGCAGGGGTGAGGGGGGAGGGGGGTGTTTTAAAAGGAGGGAGGAAGAAGGGAGCGTCTAAAAATTTTACCCCAAATAATAACTTTTAAAAACTTTGGATTCTTATACAGCAGACAGACTCATAACCTTTCACATTTCCCCCCAGGCCCTTGAAAGTTTCCTTTATTTTTTCCCCCTGTCATCAGATAAAAAAGGGCAAGAAACGCAACCCCAGCCAGATCAGTTTCCTTTCGCAAACTCGGGGGTCGTGTTTTAATGAAAACTTTCAGGAAAAAAGGGGGGAATGAGCAATGCTGTAGCTTTCACGGGCCCTTAAACTTTTTTTTAATCCCATATATTTAAAAAAGTAAATTAAACCCATTTTGGGGACCCCACGTCAACTTTTAAAATCGGGGAAAAAACCCCCTTTAATTTTTGCCGCATCACGGCGCTTTTTCCCCCCCCGGTTTGTCAGTAGAAAACCTGGGGCTGTGTAGACTTTTGCGCGGATTTTCTTTTAAAAGTCTACACTGGCGGGGGAACATTTCAAAATTTTTGGCGGATTCAAAATACTAAATTCCGCCTTAAATCCAATGAAATCTGTGCTGTGTAATTAGGGCGGTCCCCCCCGGTTTATCCGACCCGGTTTTTGTACGTTTTTGGGCCTTTCACACGGACGAGGGGGCGGCTTTTCTCTGGTTTGGGAGAAAAAGCCCTCCCCCCTTCCATAGCAAAAGTTCAAAATTGTCCGAAAAAACCGGGTGGAAGAATGAACATGTTCTATGTTTTTCGGACCGTCGGTGGTGTGGAAATCCGCCGGGCGGAAAATCTGTGCAGTGGGGACCGCTGTGCGGGTTTTCTGTAGACGTCCAAGGCCTTAGTGTTCAGTTTGCCCACAGCCCCATCACAGAATAAGTTAAGAAGGAGTATTTTTGTTAAAACCAGAATGCCTGAAAAATAATTTTTTTTACAACTTTTGCCAATATTTTTTATTTTTTTTTTTCCCGTCCTATGCAATGAAAAATTATATACAAAATATTGTCCTTTACTAGTTGTGATAGTAAAGAGATAAAACTCCTGAGCAGCAGGACAGTCTAATCTCACTTTACTCCAGCTGCTGCTTATCTGCATATAGTTTCATTACAAACAGTAGGTAATGACCACTCGATTGGATAGATAGAATTAGACTAGAGGAACAGGGCAATGACAAGAGCAATACATGAAAGTATAACGGGTTAATCTTTTTCGCATTGGGGAGGAGGTGGTTTTCCCACTTTCTTCACATTTTGGTGCTGAAAACACTTAGGGTATGTTCACACGCTTAATTGCGGGGGTACTGTATGGGGGCTGGGAGTCAGCAATTGGGCTACTCCCGGGGCGGGGGGGGTGGGGGGGGGGGGGGTGGGGGGCGGAAGCCCGCTGGCCCATAGACTTTACTTATTTCCCGGGGTAAATACGATCTATTTACGAGGGGGAAGAGGGGCTAATCCATAGTGCTCTATGAGAACTGTGGATTACCGTAATGTTTGGGTCGCATTTCGCTCGTATTTGAGCGCAGTACGAAATAAGCCGTGTGAACATTAGAGTATGTTCACCCGGCATAATTACGGCGCGCATTTCTCAGTGTATTTGCGCTTTAATACAGCCGAAATGCACGCCACAATTACAGTAATTCATTGCTCTCATAGAGAACTATGAATTACACCTTGTGACATATTAGTTCTTTGCGGCGCTTACGCGCCACTGACAATCGTAGTGAATGGAGCTGGACAGCGCGTACTTCTAAAACACGGCGTATTGCGGTGCATACAGTACATGCCCCAATACACCGTGTAAAACATCCCCTTACCCTTTGGCCCTTAGTGGCCTGGAAGAGAATAATCAAGCAATCCTTACTGCTGTACTATCAGAGTTCAGAGAGGGGAGATTTAAAGACACAAACCAGAAAGTCATTTACATAGAGGAACTTTAATAAACTACCTAAAAAAAAAAAAAAAAATCATATAATAGTCACATAGGGTTGTCAGAGGGGATGACTTTTTTTTTTTGTATGTCCTTAAGCAGGGCTACGTGGCCTTACATAATGGTTGTCTATTTTTGGGCTTGTTCAGTGGCGTTTTTGGATAGATTTCCGTCGTTGGGATCCAAAAACTTTGGGCGATCGGACCAACACTATACAACATCGCTATGGTTTGTCCAGTTGGATGCAGCGGATCGCCCCTATAGTTTTTTTTTTATTTTTTTTAAGGGCTTGCGCTTTTTTGGCCAAGAATGGACATGCCCATTCTTGGACCGGTTTGAAAAAACATCATCAGCTCTATACGTGTTTTTTTGCGAGCAGGGGAAAATCACATGCATTATTAGATGTGCGTCTGGTCCGTCAGACCAGGGGTCTTCAAACTGCGGCCTCCAGTGTTGGAAAACTACAAGTCCCATCATGATTTATAAAATCTATAACAGTGGGATGATGGGAGTTGTAGTTTTTAACAGTGGGGGGCCGCATTTTGAAGCCCTTTGGGTCTAGACGGACGCATCCAAAAGCGTTGTTCACCGGCCCCAACAGCCGGTAAACATACCCGACATTACGTAGGACTGGCAGGTCCCCCAGAGAAAGAGAAAAATTTTCTAACTTCTTGCATTAAACCCAGAGCCCCCTTCATTCAAGGGGTTTCCGTAAACTAAAGAACACTTCCGTAAGTAAATCCAGAGGAAGAATTTTTGCTTTATTTTTTCACCATTTAATTTTTCTAATGACACAAGAACCCTCTGTTTATTATGTCAGCGGATATAACGAGTGTGCTCACCTCAATCAGCCATGGCTTCAGCCTGTCGTCTATGATGATATCGTAACCGTAACACTCAAAGCAATGCTTGTCGTTATTCATCACCGGCTGAAGACAGGAAAAAAATTCATAAAAAAGAAAAACAATTTTTTTTTATATCTTGGACAGAAGTCATGAAGGAGGTTAAACAATTAAAGATATATGTATTTTTGGCCACTGTATAACATTTACACTATACACACTAGTGGCCTGCAACCTTTGGCTCACCAGATGTGGTAAAACTGTTGTGTTTTACGACAACCCCTAGCTGGTATTTTTAAAAAAACAAAATCCTTCAGAATCTAACAGGCGTTGAGAGTTGTAGTTGTACATACACATGTAGAATGGTGTGGTAAAACAACAACTCCCATCATGAACCTGACAGACGCTGAGAATTGTAGTTTTACAGACACACATAGAATGATGTGGTAAAACAACAACTCCCATTGAAAAGAGAGGTGCTAGAGTTGTAGTTTACAGGGCCAAAAACCCCAAATAAAAAAAAAAAACCCCCCCCCGGGGTTTAAAAATGATAACTCCCATCATGAAGCTGACAGGCGCTGAGAGTTGTAGTTTTACAGATACACATAGACAGGTACTTTAATACAACAACTACCATCATGAAACTGAGAGGTGCTAAGAGTTGTAGTTTTATAGAAATATAGCCGGGGGTTAAAAAAGTAATCCCCTATGAAGTGAAGGGTGAGAGTTGTAGCTTTACATTTGTGCAGTCTCCTCATGTACTATAAGGTGACATTTTGCATACTTGTGTGAACTGGTACCTACTTTTTATCATTCAGTTGTTCCCCTAGTGGGGGTTGTGGAGGGTGCTCCCTTAGGTTGTCCAAATGAGGGAAAAAAAAGACCGAAAAAAGAATTCTAAAAACGTTTATGAAGCGGATTTTCTGTCCACTGCCTGTCAAAAGCAGCTGAAAAAACGTCCGTTTTTTGGCGCGTTTTTGTTTTTTGGCGGTTTTTGTTTTTTTTTAGTGTTTTTTGAAAATGTCTTTTTCTGCTTTTTAATGTATGCACAAATTAAGCCTTGGTGAAAACTACACCCTACGGGGAGTTTAACAGCTAAAATAGTCACTTCCTTTAGATCATGTAGCCATTTTTTGGGACATTGTCCTTTTTTGTGCTGCTGCTGCGGGGTAGTTTATTAAATATTTCACCCGATTCTTGCACAAAATCCAAAAAATTATCTTTGCATACAGAAGATAATGTATGGCGTTTAAAATCTGTAAAAAAAGGGTTTTTGGCCAAAACCCCAAAAAAAGATTATTGCGCCAAAAACCCTAAAAAAAAAAATTTTTAGTGTCAGAAGCGAGATCGTTTTTAGCGCCAAAAATTTAAAGATATTTTTTAGCCCCCCAAAACCGTCAAAAACGGATTCTGGCGCCGAAATTCCCTAAAAAAAAGTATTTATTTGCGTCAAAAACTGGGTCACTTTTTAGGCCAAAAACTTTAAAGATAGGATTTTTTTCCCCCCAAAAAAGCCAAAAAAAAAAACGGATTCTTGCTGCAAAAAAAAGTAAAAAAAAAAAACGTTATTTTTTGGATCAGGGGGAGGAATAACGTTATTTCGCCAAAAAATTGTAAAAAAAAATTATTTTTGTCCAAAAAAAGTTTAAAAAAAAAAGGATTCTTGCGCCCAAAACCATAAAAAAAATATTTTTGGGATAAAAAGGGGGTAACGTTATTGCGCCCAAAAACTGTAAAAAATAAATTTTGTCCAAAAACGTAAAAAAAAAAGGATTCTTGTACCAAAATCCCTAAAAAAAAGTGTTTTTGGCATCAGGGCGGGGGATCCATTATTAGCGCCAAAATTATAAAAAAAAATTTTTTTAGTGTCAAAAAAAAGTAAAAAAAGTTTTTTTGCACCAAAATCCCTTAAAAAAAAATATTTTTGGCGTCAGAGGCGAGAAATGTTATTAGCGCCAAATATGAAAAAAAAATATTTTAGTGCAAAAAAAAATTTAAAAAACGGTTCTGGCCAAAAACCCTTAAAAAAAAGGTTTTTAGCATCAGTAGCGAGGGTAACTTTATTAGCGCCAAAATATGTTTTTGAAGAGGATTTTAGATCAAAATCTGTAAAAAAAAAAAAAATGATTTTGATGACAAAATCTGTAAAAAAAAAAGTATTTTTGCGAAAAAAATATGAAATTTCGAAAAAAAAACGTTTTTGGACCCCAAAACTGATCTTTTTTACAAAAGGGACAAAAAAAGGGCTCACGACCCCTCTGCCCCCTTTGACACTCTAACTCTCCACACCCTAAAATCTGACCACAACCTGCTTACCTTCACACTTTCCCCCCCACCGCTCCTCCTGTCTATATCCCGTTTTCGACCCGCAGGGGAAACTACAAAACTCAACCCTCACACTCTCTGCTCTATTACACCTCTTTCCACTATTCCCCATTCAATGACCCCCGACGCAGCCCCACTTTTTAACCTCAATCATCACCGCCCTTGATAGTCGCTCCTCCACCAACAACGAACCCGCAAAAACAAAGAACCCTGGCACACAGACTTACCAAACAGCTGAGGCGAGCTTCCAGAATTCCGGGAACGCCGCGGGAAAAGAAAACTGCTCCCCAAATTGACTTTGCCTTATAAAAACACTCCTGCAGTTTTTTAAAGCCCGCACTCGCCTCGGGCCCAAAACGAACAAATTTCCCCACTCATTTTCCCTTCCTGCCCCAAAACCCCCGGGGGAAACCTTTTATTAAAAACCCCTTAAAAACTCTCTTCCCGTCCCCCAACACCTGCCCCCCCAATCCCCCCTTTAAAGGCAGAGGGATTTGCCATTCATTTCCCAGAAGATAAAACCTCATCAGGGAAAGCTTTCAGCCCGCGCCCCCACCACCCCCCCTTACCCTTGAAAACCTTGCTTTTTCCCCCTTAATTTGTTTTCCCCCGGTCACTAATGACAAGCTCTCCTCCTTACTGTCACAAATCCAACCCAACTCCTGTAGTCTTAAACCAAATGCCTTTCCAAAACCTCACCCCCAAAAGACCCCCGTCCCTTTTTCACCATCCCCAGCACTTGCCCACCCTCTTCAACCTATAATTAACCTCTGGAATTTTCCCTTCTCCCTTTTTAAAACATGTTTACTATCACCAATCCAAATTTAAAAAAACCCAACCCTTCCCCCTCTTCTCTGCCCCAAATTTCGCCCCCTTCCCAACTGCCCCCTTTTGGGTTTCCCAAAACCCCTTTGAGCAGCACGTCTATTTAAAGCTGTTTTTTTTCCCCACCTTCTCCAACTTTTCTTCTTGACCATTTAAAATCTGGTTTTGGGCCCCCACCACTCTACCGAAAATCCCCTTTAACCAAAGTCACTAATGTTTAAAAACTGCTTTAAAACCTCATGCCACTACTCTGTGCTCCCCCCTCTTGGACCCGTCCTTGCCTTTGACACTGTCGACCATCCCTTTCCTGCTAAAAATTCCCCCCCTCCCTCGGCATCACGGGGCCCTTTGGCTCTTTCCTGGAACTTCCCCCCGTACCTCCAAATGAAACGGACTTTCAGGTCTCTCCAAAATTTTTGCTACACCTCCCCCCCCCGGCTACTCTCTGTTGGTGTCCCCCCAAAGGGGTTTTAGTCCCGGGTCCACTTTCTATTCCTTTTATCTACCCCTTGGCCTCGGTCAGCTATGCCCCACATGGCCCCTTTTTTTACCAACCCGTTTGCTGATGATTCCCCAAATTACATCTTGGCCCCCGATGTCACTTTTCTTCTTCCCGGATCCCCCACTGTCTTTTTCCCCATTTTCCCTTCTTCTCATCACGTCTCCTAAAAACTAAATGTGGGGGGAAAAAAAAGAAAAACATCAACTTTTTTCCCCCTCCAACCCTTTTCCCCCGCCCCTTTTTTCTCATTACAGGGCCCAACGGGTCTACACTTTTTATCGGTTTCCCCCCAAAAGTGTCTTGGGGGGAATCCTTGAATCCCCTTATCTTTTAAAAAGCCCCATCCAAAACCCCCACCCCTCCCGCCGCCTCCCCCTGAAAAAACTTTCTCGCATCCACCCCCTTCCTTCGGCTATGCCCCCCAAAAATGCGGTCCCCCGCCCTTGTTTATCTCCCGCCTTTGGGCTAATGCAACCCTCTTCTCAGGGGGCCCCCCCCAAGCTTGGGACCCTCGCTCCCCTCCAATCAATCCTTAATCTGCTGCCCCCTTATTTCCCCCTCTTTTCCTCGTACTCCTCTGGGCCCTTTTCCCCCCCTGCCAATCCCTTACTGGCTTTTTTTCCCTTGGGCCGGAATTTTATTTTTAAGTACTAACATGACCTACGGGGTCTCCAGACCTCTCCCCCCCTTTAAACCTTTGCCCCAAAAATTTTCCCCAATTTTCTCCCCCACGCAAAATCTCCCCTCTCCAAGGAAATTCTCCTCTGCTTCCCCTTATCAAATCCTCACCCCAAAAACCCTCTCCAAGACTTTTCCCGTGCTTCCCCCACTCCGGAAACATTTCCCAAACTCAGACTCTCCCCCACTTTCCCAGCTTAAAAAGCAAAAATTTAAAAAAACCCTTTCTTTTAGGTTGCCTATAACCCTTACTAAACTTGTCACTATTCCTCCCCAAGGCATTTTTGCCCCCCCACCTCTGTCTCTTTTGGGGAAAAAATTTGATCAAAAAAATTGATGTAAATTCCAAAAATTTGGTTTGCAATAAAAAAAATTTCAATTCCCGCTCGCAAAAAAAAACCCGCCTCACTCACGTCCGTTTGGTGGGTTTGTACAAAAAAAATATTGGTTGCAAAAAAAATGGCGCCGCCCGGCAAATTTAAAAAAAATTTTAAAAAAGTTTGGGAAATTTTTTAACCCGGGACCAAAGCATAAAGGAAAAAGTACTTTTTTGGTATTGGCGGGGTGGTATCCCAAACTTTAGGAAATACGATAAAGGGATCATTTTTACCGAAGATTGAACGCCCGCAAAAACAAAAAATCCCGCAAACATGGGTAAATTTAATTTTTTTTCATTTTTTCCCCACTTGGAATTTTTTTGCCCTTTTTCAGTATATTCTATGTTACGATGAATGACACCATTAGAAAGTACATATTGTCTCGCAACATAAAAGCCCTCATACATCTATGTAGATAAAAAATTAAAAAAGTTATGGCTCTGGGAAGGCAAAGAGGAAGAAACGAAGAGCCCCGTTATTTTGACCATGGTGGGGTAAGGGGTTAATGTTATGTGTATCCTATATATTCAGGTTGCACTATAGGTGTCATTTTCCTTTAAACTGTAGCTGCAGCGTCTCCTACACTTTGCCCCATTCCGTGTCCCTAATCCAGTTTATTTGATATGATCCAGAACCCCCCGGCTGTAATTGACTGTGGACCCTGCAGTTAGCCGTCTCCACTTAGGCCTCGTTCACACGGCTTATTTCGCCGCGGATTTGCCGACGGATTGACGATCGTCAATCCGTCGGCAAATCAGTCAGAAATAAGTAACAGCCTATTTTCTATTGATTTCAATAGAAAATACGGCTCGTCGGGTTTACACGACGCGTTAGTTCGTGCGGATTGCCGCCGCGTATTGACGACGGGAATCCGGACGGAAAAACAATGTGCTTTTCAATTATTTGGAGGATTCACCACCTATAATGATTGGAGATGGTGAATCCGTCGGGAAATCAGTTACAAATACGTGCCACACTTAGTGACAGTTATTTGCAACTGATTTTCAACTGATTTCAGAACGGATTTACGATCGGCAATCCGATGTAAATACGTTCTGAAATAAGCCATGTGAACATAGCCTTACAGTAAACACATGTATGGAGGTTACAGGTGACCACATAAATCCATGGGCAGCTGAACTCGCTCGGCAGCGTATAATTATATCCTACATACTGTTACCACCGACCGCATAAACCATGTAGAAGTATATACTGGTGTCAGACCCAGCGCTCCCTCGTGCGACAAACAAATGCAGCCCCAACTGCTCCGCCTGCTGGCAGCTCCTGTACTGTACATGATATCTATATACAGTACAACCAGCATTGGAAAGAGAGAGACAGACAGGAGGGAGAGAGACAGACAGACAGGAGAGAGACAGACAGGAGGGAGACGGAGACAGACAGGAGGGAGAGAGACAGACAGGAGAGAGACAGAGACAGACACCACAGAGACAGACAGACACCAGAGAGACAGACACCATAGAGACAGACAGGAGACAGACACCAGAGAGACAGACAGGAGAGAGAAAGAGACAGACACCACAGAGACAGACAGACACCACAGAGACAGACAGACAGACACCACAGAGACAGACAGACACCACAGAGACAGAGAGACAGAAGAGAGACAGACAGGAGACAGAGAACAGACAGGAGACAGACAGACGGGAGAGGGAGACAGAGACAGACGGGAGAGAGAGACAGAGACAGACGGGAGGGAAGAGACAGAGACCGGAGGGGAAGAGACAGAGACCGGAGGGAAGAGACAGAGACCGGAGGGGAAGAGACAGAGACCGGAGGGGAAGAGACAGAGACCGGAGAGAGACAGAGAAAAGACGATTGAATTGGAGATGGATTTGAGAGTGGCTTTTGTTTTGGGGGATAAAAGTTGAAATTTGGTCTTACAATGACATATACTGTATTCTGTTTGTACTACTTTATATCTGACCAATAAAAAGTTTATGGTTAAAAAAAGGAGAAAGACAGATAGGAGAAAGACAGACATAAGAGAGATAGACAAGAAACAGACAGGAGACAGACAGACAGGAGAGAGACAGACAGGAGACATAGAGACACATTCAGGAGAGAGAGACATACAGGAAACAGACTGAAAGGAGAAAGACAGACAGACAGGAGAGAAAGAGAGAGAGACAGACACAAGAGAGACAGACAGGAGAGAAATATAAGAGAGGGGCAGACCGGAGAGAAACACAAGAGAAAGAGAGAGTGACAGGAAAGAGAATGACAGGAGAGAGACAGACAGGAGAGAAACACGAGATAGAGAGAGTCACAGGCAGGAAAGAGACAGACAAGAGAGAAACAAGAGAGAGAGACAAGAGAGAATGTCAGACAGGAGAGAGATACGGACAGGAGAAAGAGACAAACAGGAGAGAGACAGACAGGAGAGAAACACAATAGAGACAGACATATAGGAGAGACAGACAGTATAAAGACAGACAGGAGAGAAACACAAGAGAGGAAGACATATAGGAGAGAGAGACAGACAGGAGAGAGGGTCAAACAGGAAAGAAACACAAGAGAGTGACAGACAGAAGAAAGAGACAGACCTAAAAGAGACAGAAAGGAGAGAGAGACAGACAGAAGAGAAACACGAGAGAGAAAGGAGAGACAGAAAGAGAGAAACTGACATTAGAGAGACAGACGAGAGCGACACGGACACATGAGAGAGACAGGCATCCCATGCAATACTGCCACTATTTACTGCCCCATACCTACCCCACCTATCTTGCTTAGAAAATGCTGTCTTGGTCCCACCAATAAAGCCTTATTGATTTGAGAAACTGACAGAAGAGAGACAGACAGGAGAGAAACACAAGAGAAAGAGTGACAGGAAAGAGAATGACAGGAGAGAGAGACAGACAGGAGAGAAACACGAGATAGAGAGAGTCACAGGCAGGAAAGAGACAGACAAGAGAGAAACAAGAGAGAGAGAGAGACAAGATAGAAGTTTTTTTGTGTTCTAAAGTCATATCATTAAAAAAAAATTTTTTACGCTGACAAGCAGAAAGGTAACAATGTTTTGAACTTGTGACTTTCAGGCTTCATATCTCTCCATTCACTACAGCTTTGAATGTGAGACTCCATCATTTTATAGACAATCATCTTGGCTTATACATAACTTTGACCTGCAACTATTTGCAAAATTTCTTAGTTCTGCAGATTCTTCTATTTAATGCATTGTTACTGTTCTGCTCCTGGTGGTGGGACAATCTTTTTCATTTGTATACTACAAATTACAACCTGTTCTGATAGATAGATAGATAGATAGATATGAGAGATAGATAGATACAGTAATAAATAGATACTGTAATAGATAGATATGGGATGGATAGATAGATAGATAGATAGATAGATAGGGGATGGATGGATAGATAGATATGGGATAGATAGATAGATAGATAGATAGATAGATAGATAGATATGGGATAGATACAGTAATAGATAGATAGAAAAATATGGGATAGATAGCTACTGTAATAGATACAGTAGATAGATATGGGATGGATGGATAGAGATAGATAGATAGATAGATAGATAGATAGATAGATAGATAGATATGGGATAGATACAGTAATAGATAGATATGGGATAAATAGATATTGTAATATATAGATAGATAGATAGATAGATAGATAGGGGATAGATATGGGATGGATAGATATGGGATGGATAGATAGATAGATAGATAGATATGGGATAGATACAGTAATAGATAGATACAGAGGCGTAACTTCAAGCTCCTGGGCCCTAGTGCGAAAAGTTAAATGGGGCCCTCCAGTTACCGTGCGGCATTAACAATAGTGGTGTTTCCTTATTTGGCAGAAGGGCTTTTGGGCCCCATGAGGCTGCAGGGCCCGGTAGCGACTGCTACCGCTGCACCCCCTGTAGCTACGCCCCTGGATAGATAGATGATAGATAGATAGATAGATAGTGATAGATAGATAGAAAATTTGGGATAGATAGAAAAGTATGGATGGATAGAGAGATTGATAGATAGATATGGGATGGATAGATAGATAGATAGATAGATAGATATGGGATGGATAGATACGAGGGATAGATGGATAGATATGGGATATATAGATAGATATGAGACAGATAGATATGGGATAGATAGATGGGAAAATAGATGTTGGGATGGTGGATAGATAGATAGATATGGGATGGATGGATAGATAGATAGGGATGGATAGTAGATTGGATAGATAGATAGATAGATAGATGATAGATAGTAGTGATATGGGTGGATTAGATAGGGATGTAGATAGGGTAGATATGGGATGGATAGATAGATATGAGATAGATAGATAGTAGATAGATATGGGATGATTTGGGTAGATAGTTGGGATGGATAGATAGATAGATAGATAGATAGATAGATAGATATTGGATGATAGATAGAGCAGCTACATATGACATAGATGGATAACTAGACATAACATGGATAGATAGATCCTATTTCATTACATCTCCTGCGGTTTCATACTTCAGTTAGTTATCACCAGAATTGTAACTTTGAGGCGTCAGACTCATTACCTATAATGACCTCCAGCTGTCAGCCGCAGCCACTCATTCAGCCGGGCAGCGGTATCTCAGCGCCCAGAGAGGTGCCACCCAATGACTGACTCACCGCTACTGCCTTCAGGGACTGGACAATTATCCAGTGAATTTCATCAAACAGTTTATCAGTGACTTCTCGGCCTCTCGTGCTCTCCAAGTACAGACGCAGATTACTGACCGTCCATTTCCCGCCGTGGACATGATTGTAGTCATCCTGGAAGAGAGAAGAGCATCTCATAAGCCACAGGCAAGATAGTAATGTACTGGAAGAGGAACACAGCGCTGTCAAAGGCGAGGACATTACATAGATTATCTATGCCGTGTGGAACATTGATGGCTCATTCAATGGACAGGTCTATTCCGATTCTTTAAAGGGACATACACAGCTGAGACACATTAGCATGACCACTAGATAGTAACCGGTGTGTGCAGCAAGGACAGTAGCCAGATGGACTGGGAGTGACTCTTTAAGATCCTAGTAGAGGTATCTGTAGCCGACTGCATCCCACAGCTGCTGGAGGGGCCATAGAGCCAACACCCCAGGAAAGACAATCACCATGTATGGGTGTAAGTGATCTGCAAAGATGGATTAATACCTGAATTGGCTGAGAATGCCTTCCACATGGATGAGTGGCCCAGAGAATGCTATGAAAACGTTCCCAAGACCATTACGCTGCCACTATCAGATTGTGTTCTTCCAGCAATGGTTGAAAGGTGTTTCTTGTCTGATGTTTTTTGCCCAACACACCAATGTCCATTTCTGATACTACTGTGAAAATTAAAGCCTTTTCTGGCAATGCAGCCTGGTTAGCAGAAGTGCAGGACACCCTTGTCCGGGCCTTCTAAAGTGGGGTTTGCAGAGATGCGTGACTCCCTCTGTTCCCGGGCCCCAAACACAGTAGGGTTAGCAGAATGCTG
>JAODAL010067374.1:0-17319 GCA_025379985.1 Phyllomedusa bahiana | reverse complement strand
CAATGGAAATTGAATATCCCTGTCCTGGAACGCAGCATGATCCCCAAACTGCATGACCCCAGATTAAAAAGTGCCGGAAAAAGGAGTCTTTCAACCACCATATTAGTTGAAATGGACATTGACTAGAACAGACATGGACCGCAGCATGACCACAAAACCACATGACCACATGACGATGATGATGATGACATTTGTGGCCGTGACTGGGAGGACGAGGAGGTAAGACTGCTATAAGCAGGTTGCATTAACCACAGTCGGACAGATTGGAGACGATGTTCGTTACTTAGATTCACAGGGCCCTGACCCAGCGATGACAGGCCTGACGGTCCTGCAACTGACGATCCGCTGGCATGCGTGTTGTCGCCAGCACTGGAAGGAGCACCTTTTCTCGTACCTCTACCTCCATGTCCTACCCCCCTCTTTGCTCGCTTACCACCTGCATTTCACTCCATGTTCAGAATATAAAAATTTGAGAAGGTATGGAAGAGTTTTGGAAAGTCTCTTATTAAAAGACGGCAAATCACAGCTTTTCTCAAATCCCTCTAATCAAAACAAAATTGCTGGATTGAAATTTAACTGCAAGGTTTCTATTAACAAATCTGGACTGGGCAAAAGTCCAAAAAACACGTATCTGTTATGTTTTGTTCTAATAAACGGTATTTTTTGCACCTTTCAACTCACCTGTGGTGAATATAGAATTGCTGTTTTAAGATTTACGTAGATGCTGCGTCAATGAACAATGCTGGGTGCGCAAAAGTCAAAAAAACACGTAACTGTTATGTTTTGTTATAATAAACAATATTTTTTGCACCTTTCAATTCACCTGTGGTTTATATAGAATTGCTGTTTTAAGATTTACGTAGATGCTGCGTCAATGAACAATGCTGGGTGTGCAAAAGTCAAAAACACGTAACTGTTATGTTTTGATATAATAAACGGTATTTTTTGCACCTTTCAATTCATCTGTGGTGAATATAGAATTGCTGTTTTAAGATTTACGTAGATGCTGCGTCAATGAACAATGCTGGGTGCGCAAAAGTAAAAAAACACGTAACTGTTATGTTTTGGTATAATAAACGGTATTTTTTGCACCTTTCAATTCACCTGTGGTGAATATAGAATTGTTGTTTTAAGATTTACGTAGATGCTGCGTCAATGAACAATGCTGGGTGTGCAAAAGTCAAAAAACACGTAACTGTTATGTTTTGATATAATAAACGGTATTTTTTGCACCTTTCAATTCACCTGTGGTGAATATAGAATTGCTGTTTTAAGATTTACGTGGATGCTGCGTCAATGAACAATGCTGGGTGCGCAAAAGTCAAAAAAACACGTAACTGTTATGTTTTCGTACGATACACGGTATTTTTGGCAACAAACAACCTGTGCTGACTACAAGATTGCTGGATTGTAATTTAACTGCAAGGTGGATATATCAAAATTCACGGGTGAAATGGGTAAAATTGAGCACCTATCTGAAATGTTATGATAAAAAAGTGGAGTTTTGAGCAAACAAAAAACCCTGCAGTTTAAAAATGATGTGTACCCAAATTTATAGTTCGGCTGCCCAATACCCGGAATATTTCAATGAAAAAAGTTAATAATAAAGATTTTCCCACTTCAAGTTCACAAAGTCTTGGTGAATTTATCCAGTGTTCTTTATAGATAGGTTGTCTGTGTTCGCCCGGGCCCCCCACCCCCGCTCCCCCCGCCGTAAATTTAAAACGGTAGATGCTGTTTAAAAATTCTTAGTAACTACATAAAATTTTAAATTTAAAATTACTAATTGGAAGGATACAGCAATAGTAGAGGTTTCTTGTGCAAAAAATAGACTAATTTCGCTGAGTGTTTGGCCACAGGCAGAGCGAGGTTATCCTATGAGATGTGAGAGACACTGAGGCTTGAAAACAGGAAAGCGTTCTATGTAAAACAAAGGTCATGTGATTTTTCACCCAATGAAACCATAACATCCGTCATGGTCCACAAACATTCACCCTCCTCTATTCTGAATCTGATTTGCTGGCCGCCAAAATTACAGGAAAAAACGCAAAAAAAGGCGCGGTTTAATAGTGTGCAAGATTTTAACCTTAATTTTGCATGATCGAAAAATTTGATCCCCCATAAAAACCTTGCCGATTTCAACTTTGTCGTTAAAAACGCTCAACACGTTTTATACTTTCACTGCATTATTTATCTTGTATGGTGAACACCATTTAAAAAAACAAAACAAAAAAAAAAAAAACACTAACGCCTGAATTGTGTTTTTTAATTACATTTCTGCCATAAAAATGGAATAACATAGGATCAAAAAGTTACATACAAAACAGATTACAAAACTAACTAACAAAACCAAAGCTACAAGGATTACTTGTCGATTACTACGTACATAAAAAGAGACAGATTACTAGACACAAACTCTAAAGACTGAACACAATCACTAGAGCTAAACTTAAATAGACAGAACTAAATACATAGAGTAATGGATAACTAGAAAAAAGACTTTATCTTACAGAAAGACAATTCGAGAAAAAAAGAAAAAATTTGGAAGCAGAGGGCCTCAATATGCAAAAATAAAAAACTATATATCCCCCGGGGGAAAGCAGCCCAACTTTCACCTCCAATAGTCCAAATAAACACCCAAAGTTGGCGTCAGTTTCATACATGTGGCCCTTTGAGTTAAAATGTTGGACATTTCTTGTGCTTTGGATTCAATGGAATAAATAAGATTAAGGCTGACTCCAACTTTGGATGTTTACTTGGACTATCAATAGAACGTCACCTTACAAAACTAGACTGAACCAGACACAAAAATAAGATTCCTAGACAAGTCAAAAATTAAAGACACAAGTAGAACTCCATCAGTCACCCCAATGCTGCCAAGATAGAGGGGCTAGCCATTAACTAAGCCTCTGTAATGTGCCAAAACTATGCAGCGGTCAGCGTATGCTCAAAAACATGGCAGGTGCCTAAAAATCACTCAAAATTTCCCCCTTATTTCTTTTATTCCTCTTTTTAATCTATCTTTACCCCATTCCCTTTTTTCCTCTTTTCTTCCTTTTCTACCTTTTATATCACTTTCATTTTTTCATTTCCTCCTTTTCCTTTCTCCCCTTCGTCCTTTTTCCTCTCTCCTTCCTATCATCTTTTCTGCACCCCATTCTCCCCTCCTTCCTCTATTCCTTTTGTCCCCTCTCTTCATTTACCTTCCTTCCCTCTCACGTTATTATCTTCCTCTTTCACCTTATTATCATATTTAGAGATGGGCGAATTTCTCAAAAATTCGGTTCGGTCCTTGCCAATTTTCCGAAAAAAATTTCGTTTCGGTTCCGAATTTTGGGCACGAATCCCGTTAAAAAACAGCTATTTCAGGTCCCCAGAGCCTGCAGGGTGCTGTAGAACGTTGTGCCATGTAAATATGCAGAGGGAGTTTGGGTTTTGGGTCTTATACAATGTTGTGTTTTGTATGACACGCACTGACTCCCGCCGCTTTAGAATGCTTCACTATAAAATGCCCCTGGGCACTTATGGGGGCAAAATGCCCAAAAAAAATGAAGCAGGAAAGTAGCCAGATAAAGTCATGGCAGCAAACTGGAAAAAAACAACTGAGGCTCAGGTGGCAACTTTGTGCGGTGTGGAGGTGACGGCGGCCCCACAAGCAGATGGGTAGACAGTGGCCAATGACATTCGGGAAGTGGCAAAACAGTACCGGGCCCCCCGAGTGGCAAAATGACACAGTGGGGATTTCCGGTGGGCAGCGATGGGGTCAGGAAATGGCACAAGAAAATTTCGGGAGCTGGCAAAAAGGGTGGCCAAAGAGTGGTAAATGACACAGTGTGGGGGGCAGGGAGGGAAACAGCGCGCATAAGGTCGGGACAGTGGACAATGCACAGTGGGAGGGCCGGCAGCAGCCACATCAGCAGCATGGGTGGGACGTGGCACAATGAAAAATTTGGGGGTGGAAAAAAACAGGGTAGGCCACGTTTGGGGGACCCCCGCGCCCGGCGCAGATGAGGTCAGACAGTGGGCAATGCACAGTGTGGGGGCACGACAGGAGCACGCAGGCTTAGGTAGAGAGTGGAAAAGACTTCTGCAGGTGGCAAAATAGTATTAGGCCACAGGCGGCACAATGATAGAGCGGAGGCACGGGGGCGCAGCATGAGGTCAGGCAGGTGGCCAAGACAGAGAGTGAAGGTGGACAGGAGAAACAGCATGAGGTAGAGAGTGGCACAATGACATTTGGAGGTGGCAAAACAGTACCAGGCCGCGAGGGGCACAATGACACGTGTGGATGTCACGGCAACAGCAACAGCAGCGCAGAGAGCAATAGAGGGGGCAAAATGACAGGTGTTGGGGGGTGGAAATACCAGCCCCTGGTAAAGAAGTGGTAGGAGATGGAGAAACTTGCGGTGGGGCATCAGGGGGTGGGGCATAAAATAGGGGCTGGGAGGTATTTTGAACCCAGATGACGCCTAAGGCATTGGTGTGTGGAAATCCGGCGATCCCCCCTGATTCATCTTGACAAAGGTCAGCGTTAACTTTTCCCCGTGGACAAGGGGGTTCTCTTGGGGTAAGAGGGCCCCCCGCCGCATGAACACCCGTTTCTGATGCCACATACGGGCCCGGGCAGGACACTTTCCCTCAAATCGGAAGTTGGGGCCCCACACACCCGTTTGGCTGCCCAGTGTCCAGGGGATCTTTTTAACTGGGGTGGCAGAGTGGCCCAAGTGGGCCAAAACTGTTGGTTAGGGAATGTCATTGTCTGTGTGCGCTGTGGTGACTGCCCTCCTAAATAGGGGGGGGAAGGAAGCGCTCATTAGTGACTCCGTTTGGTTACTGCGATGGACTGGTATGTTCCCCCCCCCCTTCCCCCCAAGCAGCCGCGGCGTAGTGTGAGCGCTGGGGAACCGCCCGGTCAGACTGTCAGGGGAGGGACATCCCGCCATAGGCAGCGGCCAAGATTACGGAGGATTTCCTATAGTATTTTTGGTTTTCTTCCCTCTAATGCGGGGAAAAAGGCTCCCATTTTGGACGGTTACGAGGGTCCATAGGGGGGAGAGCCAGAAGTACCCTTGCCGGAGTGTTATTCGGCTGTCACTAGCCAGGCAAAAAAGGGCATGCTGGGGGAATCTGCAAAAGTGACTCCGGGGGGCTCCCTGCCTCCTTTTCCACTGATCTGCCACGGTCTTGGGGGGAGTCATCTCCCTCGTTTTCCCTCTTTCCCCACCCACCTCTCGTGCTCCTGCTCCCCCTTCCTTGTCACCTGGGTAGAAAAAAACCTTTTCGACTTTTTTCTGCCCCAATGTCCTCCCCCTCCTCCTCCTCCCCCATTTCAGTCCCCCCCGGGAAAAATGTGGCCCGAGATGTAGCCCCAATCTCAGTCCCCGGGCCCAGACAGAATTTTTCGATTTTGTTCGGACTGAAGCAGTGGAATGACGTTATTCTCCCTTCGGGCGACTGAAAATAACGTGGCCCTCCTCGAATGGGCCTCAAACAAACGGGGTGTCACGCAGGCCCCAAGGGGCGAATAAAAGTTCACAGGGGAGTACTTCGTCTCCCTGGATCAAAAAAAATCGTTAATGGCCTTTCTCTGTTCAAAAGTCGGCCCAACTGTGCGGGCGGGGAATTCCCAGCGGGTGGAAAACATCGATATCAAGCGTGTTGGGGGGGCCGTTCTGCCGCTGCAACTCGAGGGGGTTTTTTCCCTGGTTTTGTACGAATGGAAAAAAGTGCATGCACAGTTCCTGGCCATTTTCAGAATGTTCTAAAGATCGGTGGAAGACTTGGGAACCCTTTTTAAAACCAGTTTAAAACCATGCCCCATCCCGGGGCATGGACCATCCTCCTCGGTGCAGCGGGACACCCTGTTCCTCCCCTTGTCCGTCACCATGGTTCCGATTTTCGTTGGCGGGAGGGGAAACCAACATCGATTTCTTTTCTGCATGACGCGGGGCAGTTCCTCCTGTGTGACTTCGTTTGCCCGGGGAAATAGGGGAGAATGGTGACCCGCGTGCCCTACAAATTGGTATGTGGAGCAGTATTGTGGAGGCTGAGATGGTGGGGTGGTGGAGGGGAGGAGGCGGGCATTGGCGCGGACAGCAGGGTTTTCACGTGGGGAGAAAGCGGCGTTCCCCCGCCAAGTGTTGGGGGCTGGGCGGAAGCAATTACCCGTGGGCCCTAAAGGACAGTACTGGCCCCCGACCTTGTTACGCTCCCGACGGGGCCCCCGCTGCCGTGTACCTTGGAACAAACCGTAAGTCAGGGGTGACCACTTTCTGTTTTACATATTTATGAAGTGCTGGTTTCCTTTTTGGGAAAAGAAATTACGGCTTGGAACTCTCCATCTCGGCTCGGCACAAGCCATTGTTCTTTGAAGGTGCAGAGTCCACCCTTTGGAAAGGGGGGGGGACCTGCGTACCAACAACTTTTTGGGCAGGACACGGTCAGTGCGCACCTTTTGGATGGTTGGACGCATACTGTTGTCTCTTTCAACGCCTCTCTAACGATGTGGCGCCATGAGTAGCGAGGAAAGGAGATCTGGACCGGGGGAGGATGTCAAAAAGAAACAGGCCTTTGAGAGGTGGTGGGCCTTGACTGGCTGAAATGGATGGTCCATGGGGCCCCTGCTGTGCTGCCAGCGGGGAGGGTTTGGGCCCACATCTGGCCAGTTTTCCCAGGCCAAAAGGATGGTGGGCGCTGCTGTGTTGACGCAGGGGGGTTGTGCCAAGTTAGCTCCCCCGGCCCCGCTTCACTTTTGCCACGATTCTACATATACCATATTCGGCTCCTCCCTGTCTTAGCAAAAAACTGCCACACCGCGGTGCTGATTTTTCCCCAACGCTCCGCCTGATGATACTGCCGCCCCTGCCTCGCTGAGCCCCTGTGCCGCTACTGTTTTTTGGACTGGAAGGGGTTTTCTACCCCGTGGCCCCTTGGTCCTGACCCCACACTGCTGTACCCGCTGACTCACGGCCCCCACAACCCCTTTTTTTGGGTGCGCCGCTGCCGACGGCAGCTGACGCCCTCTTCTCTGCGATGATGAAGCCTTGCTTCACCCGGTCCCAAATGCCGGGCGGGCTCATCTATTATTTGTGTTTCATCGTCCTACTGTCCTCATCACCGGTCTTGTAAGCCGGGCTGACCTCTCCCACATGACCCCATGCACTTCCAATTATACTTTGCCGCCTACTGCAAGAAGCTGGGGATATTGGCCCCCTTTTTCGCTGCCAAGTAGTGCTGACTGCCCTCCCCAAATTGTTCTCCTCGTATATAGTGGCGCTGAGCCCCAGACCACATGTAGATCCCCCGGTGGGGGAATGGGTGGGGCGGGCGGGTGAGGGACAGGTGAGGGCCGCTGACCCCCTCCCGGGCCATGCCAACTAAGTGTTGTGTTGAGGTTCCCCCCGACTCTTGGGTGGGGTTTTCAGTTTCATCTGGGGGAAGAGGATGACTAGTCAACCAATCAAGAAAACCGGGGTTGCTGAAAAACAACGGCCGTGTGCAGCGGCGTTGTGGCCTACCGAGTGCCCCGCTGCGTTTCCCCCTTGTGTGCTGCGACGGGCCCGTTTTAGAAAGTTTGTGCACTGCCACTGCAGTTGCGAGCCGCACCTCTCTTCCTGAAACTGTTTGTTCTAAAAATGTACAGGAATGTTTGATGAAGCTATCTGTTTATGTAAATATACACCCCGTTTTTGACTCCAAATGAACCGTAAAAAGCTTGGTAACCCTTGGTATAAATTGCGTCCCCAAATGGCCCGGAAAAAATTTTCTTGTTGTGTCGTTTACAAGCACTGTGTGTTTTACTAAAGTAAAAGCACAAACAGGCTTAATTAACCTTCGCTTGTGAATTATGCTACAAGAAAACTGTAGTTATTTCGGGGTTGGAAATGACGGGTTATTTTTGTCAGCCAGAGCAAAAACAACGTTTAAATTTAACCCCCCCGGGGTGTAAATTGCGCAAAAGAAAATTGAGCCCACAAATGTAGCTTTGTAGGTTTTTACAATGGCGTATTTTTACGCCCACAACGAGATAAAATTGTAAAAAACCTTGCTTTTGAATTAGGCTCCAAAAAAAAATATTATATTTGGCGTTTAAAAAGGGTTTATTTTGTCAGACCCAGCAAAACAACGCTTAATTAACCCCCGGGTGTAAAATTGCCAATAGAATTGAGCACCCCAAAATAGTGCTTTGTGGTGTTACAAGGTGTATTTTCTACGCCCCAAAAAACAAGAGATAAAAAAGTAATTAAACCTTTTTTTGAAAATTTGGTACCAAAAAAAAAAAATATATTTTGGCGTTGAAAAAGGCGGTTTATTTTTTTCAGACACCAGCAAAAAAACGCTTAATTAACCCCTGGATGTAAATTTCGCAATAGAATTGGCCACACAAATAGTGCTTTGTAGCGTGTTACAATGGGTATTTTCTCGCCCCACAAAAAGAGTTAAATTGTAATTAAAACCCTTTTCTTGTGAATTGGCTACCAAAAAAAAATATATATATTTTTCGTTGAAAAAGACGGGTTTTTTTTGTCAGCACACCCGCAAAACAAACCTTAAATTTAACCCCCGGATGTAAATTGCGCAAAATTGAATTTAGCCACCACCCAATTGTGCTTTTGCGTGTTACAATGCGTATTTTCTAGCCACACAAAAGAGATAAAATTGTAATTAACCTTTGTTTTGAATTAGGCTACCAAAAAAAAATTTATTATATTTGGGCGTTTAAAAAGAGGTTTTTTTTTGTCAGCACACCCGCAAAAAAAAGCTTAAATTTAACCTGGTGTAATTGCGCAAAAGAAATTTAGCAGCCAAAAAAGAAGTGGGATTTGTTTGTAAAAACGCTGTTTCTTTAAAAGAATACAACAGGAAGGCTTAGATCCCCCTTGGATATTTAATGTATATGCAGTGCGTGGCGCAATGGATTTCAGATCCCCAAACCCAAAAAAAACAGAAATAGAACATTAGAGAAAAATCTCTGAGACAAGCTGGAACCCACAGAAAAACGCTGTATAAAAATCAGTTCTTCAGAAAGCGCTATCACCCCCGCAGGACCTTCCTGTCAGTACGGGAGGAGGTGAGCTCCCAGCGGCCCCCGCTGGTTTATATAGTGCGGGGACGCACAGAATCCGCCCGGTCTCTGATTGGCTTCATCTTGCAAAAAGTCATGAGGGGTATGCCCTTCTTCCTCCCGAGTCTTTGCCCCTGTAACGCCATGTGCTGCAGCCATTTTTCAATGAAAAAGCACACTTGTTCCCCGCGAATACCCCAAAGTTCGATTTGTTCGAACCCAAGTTTTTTCCCGAAATTCTAAAAGAATTCCACTTCGTTAGATCGATTCGCCCCTCTTAAACTATTTTATTTTTTTCCTTGTTCCCCTTTTTTCCCTTTTTATTTTCTTTCTTCTTTTTTTCCTATCTATCTTCAGTTCCTCTCACATTATTTCCTCAATTCTTCCTTTTCCTTAGGTCTGCTTTATCCCATTGCCTTTTTTTCTTCCTTCTTTCCCTCACTTTCCATCTTTCTCACCTTATTATCTTCCCCAGTCTCTCGCGCTTTCCTCCGTTCCGTCCTTCTTCTTCATCCTTATTTATCCCATTGCCTTGTTTCCTTTCTTCTTCCCATCTACCTTTCTTCCATTCCATCTTATTATCTTTCCCTTTTTTCTTTTCCCGGGTTCCTCCCTCTTTCTTCCCCCTTTTTCCTTTTTTTTTCCCCCCTTCCCTTTTCTCTCTTTTCCTCCCCCCATTCTCTCCCTCCTTCCTCTATTCCTTCCTTACCCTTTTTATTTTTACCCTATCTTCATTTACCTTTCTTCACTCTCACTTTATTATCTCACTCTAGATTTTTCACGTTCCTCCATTCTTTTATTCCTCTTTCACCTTATTTTCACATTTTATTTACTTCCTTGTTCCTCTTTACATTTCTATCTCTTCTTTACTCTCTTCTTCCTATCTATCTTTAGTTCCTCTCACATTATTTTCTCAATAGGTTTCTGTGGGGAAAAAGTGAGTTTTAGACCAAAACCGTTTCATACATGTGGCCCTAAGTCTTTGGGAAAAGTTTTTTTTTTTTCCCTTTTCCCTTTCTTCTTTCTCACTTATTATCGCACCCATTCTCTCCCTCTTTCCTCCATTCCTTTCCTTTCTTTTCACCCTTTTCTTTTTTCCCTTTTCCCCTTCTTTTCCCCTCCTCAACATCTCCCTTTGGTCCCCAACTTTATTATCTCATTTTATTCTCTTCCTTATTCCTCTATTCCTTTCTCTCCATATCCTTTTGTTCCTCTTATTTTTATTCCCTTTTCTCTCCCCCTTATTTTTTTCACCCCTTTCTTTTCCCTTTTCCCCCCGTTTTTTTCCTTTCCCCTTCCTTCCTTCTTTCCTTTCTTCTTCTGTTCTTCACCTTAGCTCTTATTATTTCGGTATTTGACGCTCTGAGATTGTGGAACCCTCACCAAATTGGTTTTGTCCATCCTGAAATTTGGCTTTTTCAAATTTTTAGTCTGCATTTGTGAAATTAATCTTTTAATTCCAGCACCCTTTTTATTTTAATATCGTAAAAAAAAAAAAAAAGGGCCTGAATAGATGCTTTTATGTCAGGCAAAGGGACTTTTTTTTTGGGGTTTAAAACCACAGCTTTTCTTTACAAGGTGAACCGGTAACGCGGGCCCGGGTTTAAACCAAGATAAGGTGACACAATCTTTAATGAGCGATCAATTATAGTTTGCAGGAAGTGCTCTACTTTTGTGTGATGGGTGCCACGAATTTACATAGCTAAAAATTTTGTTTTTCATTTCACGCTCCCCCATTTGGGGAATAATGAAAGAAGAAAAAAACAAGGGAAAGGACTTATTTTAAACCGGACTACTGAGTGGAAAATTTTTATGAATATTTTTAAGCCGGGGGATGCAAACTTAATATGTTTTTTGGGGAACAGCAAAATTTTGACCTGGAGGTTTGTAATATCAGAAGAGTCTTGTTGCTTTAAATTGAAAAAGTGTGGCTTTTTTTTTAAAATTAATTTGCATTTTCCCCCCTTTGGTTTTTTTAACCTTTTTTAAATTGATCTGCAGGAAAATTACTTTGTTCTGTGACAGAGAGTTTTACAGGTTTTATAACTTTGAAAAACGTGGGAGTGGGGGAGCTCAATATTGCCGCTATTACTGGAGACACTTTTCCTAAAAATAATTTTCTTGCAAAAACCTGTACCCTTTATGGTTCCCTTTAACCATGATTGGGTTTGCAGGATAGTGGGTAAAACTAAAGCCAAACTTTTCCCAGCTTTAAATAATTACTATAGGTTTGAAGGGCGAAATATTAGTTTTTCTAGATAAAAAAAAAAAATAGCCATAAAGCCCCAATTTACCCCAGGTCCCCCAGAAAATTTTTCCTCGGTCCCTGACCAGGCTCATTTTCCTTTTCTTTAGAACATGTGGGTTTGTACGCTATAACGCTCTCTTGTTATTTTAAATTATTTTTCATATTGTTTTTCCCTTTTTTTTCCCATGTAAAATTTAAGGCCTTTGATTTTCACATTAATAATATATATATACCTATATTTAAAATATTTTAATTTTTATATAAAAAGTGAAAGGAAAAAAATTATTTGATCCATTATGTTTGTTTTAGTTTGCCCTCTGACAAAGAAAATAAACAGCCCTTTTTAAATTTCAAAGGGTTTTGGTTCATTTTAACATGGGAGAAGAATAATCAAAATAAAAATCAGAAAATCACATTGTGAAAATTTTAAAAATTTTATATTTGTTTTGTTTGAGATAAAAAAGTTTTTGGGATATTTGGCAAAAAAGGGTTTCCCTTTAACCCTCCAAAAGAAAAAAAAATTTACTTTCATTTTCCCCCTCCTCCCCTTTTCCCCAAAAGCCAAAAATTTTTTTAATTTTTTTTTAAAAAATAAAACATATGAGGGCTTTTTATTTTGGGGGAAAAGTTTTTGGTACTTTCTATGGTGCTTTTGGGTCATACCAAAGAATATACTGTAAAACCCGCCAAAAAAATTCTAAGGGGGGGAAAATTGGGGAAAAGAAATGTACTTGTGCCATTTTGGGCGTGAGTTTTTTTTTACCCCGTTCAATCTTGGGTTTAAAATATAAGTGTTATCTGTATTTCAGGTTGCAAATGATAAGGCAATACCAATAAATTCCCAAAAAATTTTATTCTATTTTTGGGAAATTTGCGCTGTGGCACCCAATTTTGTGCAACCAATACTAAAATTTGGGGACATCAGTGAGGGTAAAATTTTTTTTTGCGGGGTTGAAGCTTTTTTTTATTGTTTAGCAGTTTGGAATGCATGAAAATTTTTTTGATACGTTTATTCCCAATTTTTTTAAAGGCAGGAAAAAAGCCCCAAAAAAAAATGAAATTTTTGGGGGTTTGAAATTTTTTTTTTTCTAGGGGTTTTTAAGCTTATGGGAAAAATTTATGTTATATTTTAATAGTTTCTGCCCTTTCTGGAGGGGGGGCCGATACCAAATTGGGAACTTTTTATTTTTTAAATTTCTTTTTGTCCTAGCAGAAAGTAGTGGACCCCGCTGGACTGCCGAAATTTTGATGGCGAAACCCAGGGCCGGGAAAAGCGGAATCTAAGTGGGTTTCCCAGTTTTTACCAGACCCCAGCCGCAAACCCCGGGAAGGGAAATTTGGCTGCGGGGGATTCTCCCAAGGTCGTTTCCCCCAATGAGGGTGACTTGCTTGGATGGCAGCCAAAGGGGGTTGAGCGTGTTTAAAACCATACCCCAACATGAGTCAAGGGCATTTGGGGGTTTTGGGTAGTGGCTGAAGCAAACCCCGCCGTTGGGGACAAGGAGATTTGTTCGGGGATGGGAAAGTGCAAGATGCACTAAGCACAAACTTTCCTTTTAGGGGAAAATCAGACCCCCAGAAGAAGCGAGAGTTTCCGGGGGAGCAAGCCCTTTTTTTCCCCTTGGGTTGTCCAGCCATTTGGGGAGCAATGTCCCCAAATTTAAAAGTTCCTTTTTCCCCCAGAGCCGGGTTTTTTACATAAGTTTCCCCGGGAAAGGGGTTTTTTCGAAGATTTACCGGGCAGCGGAGTTTGTCGTTCAGGAGGGATGATGTGCATGGTGGGATTTTCCCCTATCCCCAAAACCCCGGGGAAAGAGAGTTTCCCCCTTGACATTCTTTTCAGCTGGGCAAAAAGGGGAATGAGAAGTCAAACCGGGAAAAAAAAAAAGCGCCCCAGGGGGCCTCCCGGGGGGTTTTTAGCAGTTGGGCCATCTGCAGATGGGAGGAGATTTTTTTTGGGGTCAGTGAAAACGTTTTACCGGGGGGGGGACGAGCTTCTTTGGGGGAGCTAGTGCCATTCCTCCCAAAGGGAGCTTGATGGCCATTTAATTTTTGTTCTCCAATAGAGTAGTTCCTCTATGCGGGGGTCCGGGGGAAAGGTTTTTGGGGGAAAAAAAACCCCCATGTGAGGGTTTGCCTTTGGGCCCTTTTTTAGTAAGACAGCCCCGGGCCCACCAAGGAGGGGACGACCTCCCAGAAACAACAGTTACTCCATATCTGGCCGTGAGATTCGAGTGAGAGGAAAAGGCCGACTTTTAACTTAGAAAAAGGGGTTCTTTGGGCCCCGGCCCGCCAGAGTTTTTGGGTTAGATTCTTCTTGGGGTTAAAGCCACTATAGGAGGATTTCCAGCGAGGGAAAATTTTGGGATGAACTGTCTTTAATAATAGGGGAAACCCCAAAAACCCTTTTTATGGGTCGGAACCCCCAAAAGGGCGTGGGGCCCCTGTTTTGAAAAGGCAAGGGCAAAATTTTTCGGGGTTTCCCTTTTTAGACCTTTGTTGGGGAAAATTTTGTTAAACCGGGAAAAGGGAAAGGGGGGACTTTTTGAAGGAAATTTGGGGACTTTTCAGGGTTGGCCTAGAGGCGGGTTTTAAACCCCCTGCACCAAACCCCAAGCGATGGCGTAAGCCGCCGGGGGGGAGGGGAAAAATTTAAATAGGTCCCGGTTTTTTACCCCGGGCCCGCCGCAAAAGGGGGGATGGACTTGCTGCGACGGGGGTTCTTCCCGGTCACTTCCACTGACCCTGACTCGCTTGCATTGGCAGCCCCAGGGTGAGCGTTGGGACGAATCGTGATGTGTAGACGTTTGTCGGGGGGGAGGGAATAAGGTCAAAGGGGAGGCGGCCCAAAAGGTTTTTTAGTCGAGGGGGCGTAGACATGAAAGGTTTTGGGACACGGTATTTAAAGAAGACCCCAGGAATGCTTTTCAATAGGCAATAGGCACTAAAGATCCGGAGGGTAACCGGAAAAGGGCAGGCTTTAAAAAGGGGCAAACGCCGGCAATAGCGAATTCCGGTGGCTTGCCCCTTAAATTCAACACTGCCAGCGTGCGGCGCCCTAGGGGAGGAGGGACCACACGCGTGGGACAGGACTTTCAGAAAGGGGCGCTTTCAGGGTTTAAATGTGTGGGGGAAAAGGGAGAGGTCACGGGGCCACCCAGCCGCAGGGCACGGATGCGGGCCCCCGACCCAGTTTTAGGGTTTTCGGGGGCAAACGTGGGGCACTTTTATTTTTTTTAAAATTTTTGGCCTGGGGGGCGGAAAAAGGCGCAAATGAGGATTTTGGCAGCCCTTTGGGGGCCCCTTTTCAAGGCTCCCCGCTGCCAAAGGGTTTTCCCCATCGGAACCCTGCGGTTACACCAAAGGGTCCTTTTCACGCACCGTTTCTCATTTTATTTTTGACACCCGTGGCAAACTTTGGGATTTTAAAAGGGGTTTAAAAAGCACAGGCGGGGGGGACATACCCCGCATGTAACCCTTGGGTTTTTTAGGTTGCCCCAAATTTGCTGCTTAAAAACCCAGTGGATGTGTTTAAAAGGATCGCACGAGGGTTTTTTGCTTTCACAATGTTTTTCGCCACCAGGGGTATTCATAAATCCAGGGGGGTTTTAAAGGGGGTTTAAAACCCTTTGGGGGCAAAAACCCTTGTTGGGGAAGCAAACAGTCAGAAAAATTTTTTGAGTTGATTTTATGGGTTTTTGCTTTCGTTTAGGAGGAGTTTTGGTCCAAATCCACTTTGAAAATTTATCTCTTAAATCGTTAAGTTTTGAGGTTGTGGTTAAAAAGTTGTTTTTTTTCTCACCCAGCGTCTTAATTTTGGTTTTGTAGGGCCCCATTCCAGTTTTGTGCAGTTCTAAAGATCTTGTTTCCCCGACTTTCCCTTTGAAAGCCTTTTGGGCCTTTCCCAGGGTTTTAGAGTTTAGGGGTTGAATGATTAATTGAGGGCTGCCCGGGTAGAAGGGCCTTTTTTTAAAGGTTTCTATTTAACAGCTGTCTTTTAATTTCAGGTAACAAGTTTATTAGGGGCCTCTAAAATGGGGCTGTAGGAGCCAGAACTTCTTTCCAAAAATTACATCAAAATTAATCCCTTTGGTTTTTTTCCCTCTTTTTGAATCCAGTCCCCCGTAAATATAAATTTTTAAAGGGGGGTGTCATCTAAACCCCTTTTTGAACTTAGTCAATGGCCCACATCAAAAACCTTTTGTTTACTGTTTTAGAGTAAAAAAAATCCTCATCACAAAACCCCTTTGGTCCTTCGCTCCCCTTTGTTTTCACTGCTATTATAATAAGGAATCCTTGTCTGTGATAATTTGGGTTAAAAAAATATTTTCCCCTTAAGTAGAAAATGTATACTTTACCTAAATTTAAAAGGGACCCTTTTTTTTTTTTCACCCGGGTTTTTTGTCTCTTTGGTTATGACCACCATTCTGTGCTTTTAGTGGTGGCCAGTAGTGTTGAGCGATTGCGTTTGGGTTTCGGACGAGTTCGATAGAACGATAGTCGGGCCGCTATCGATAAGGTTTTTTGATAGTGAGCATCGATTATGCGCGGGTGGACCATTAAATCTATGGGGGGAGCAAAAAAAACCTTTCATTATTACACCCAAACAAGGCTTGGAGAAAACTGAAAATTAAAAATTTCCCCAACAGTCAATGGATTTCCTGCTACTTTTAGGCAACACACTTGGTTTTTAAAAGTCACAGAAAAAAAGTCACGACCAAATTTTCTATCCCTGTCCCTTTTACCACAGTGACCCTTAAACCGCATCAACCCCCCAAAAAATTTAAAAAAATGCCAGGAAGGACAGTTGATTTTAAACCTTTATGTTACTTGAAATGGACATTGAATATCCCTGTCCCGGAACGCAGCATGACCCCAAACCTGCTTTACCCCCCCATTTAAAAAGTGCCCGGAAAAAAAGGGTCTTTCAACCACCATTTTAGTTTCACTGGACATTGCTTACCTGTCCTGGGGGCCCCGCATGAGCCCCCAAAACCCGTGAACCCCCCCATTTAAAAAAATGCCCCGGAAAAAAAGGGGTTTTCAAAACCCCCATTTTGTTTCACTGGGCATTTTCTATACCGTCCGGGGGCCCCAGCATGAGGGCCCCCAAAACCCGAAAGACCCCCCATTTAAAAAGTGCCGGAAAAAAGGGTCTTTCAACCACCATTTTAGTTTCACTGGACATTGACTTTACCTGTCCTGGGCCACAGCATGGCCCCAAACCTTTCCATGACCCCCCCATTTAAAAAGTTTCCAGAAAAAAGGGAAACTTTCAACCACCATTTTAGTTGAACTGGCTTGGGCTATACCGTCCTGGGGCCCCAGCATGAGCCCCAAACCTGCCCTGGAAACCCCCCATTTAAAAAAATGCCCCAAAAAGGGGTCTTTTTAACCCCATTTTTGTTTTAACTTGGAAATTTACTATACCTGTCCTGGGCCAAAAGCATGAGCCCCCAAAACCCGCATGACCCCCCAAAATTTAAAAAAATTTCCCGGGAAAAAGGGGTTTTTTTCAACCACCATTTTAGTTTAATGGAAAATTTACTATAAACCCGTCCTTTGGGACAAAGCATGACCCAGGGCCCCCCCCCCCCGGATTTACAGTGGGGGGCCCGTTTTAAAAAGCCCCCCCGGCTGGCCCCTCCCCCCCTTTTCCTATTTTAACCCGCCCCGGGAAAAAAAGCCCCCCCGATTTACGCAGCAACGAAAACTGTCGTGCTTTAAGCAGAGTGCGGAAGGGAAGTGTGAGAAAATCCAGCCTTCCCCTTTTACAAGTCAATAAACCCGGGGTTGCGCTTTTCCCCCCCGTAAAGAGTGTGGACCAATTGAGCTTCAATTGGAAATACTGGTGGTTAAAGCTCCTTTTACACCCCGGGTTTCCCTTTATTTTTGGCATTTTTTTCTCATTTTACTCAAAGTGTGGAGGGGAAAAAGGTCTCTGTACTTTTTTTCTCCCGTTCCCGTGCTCCATAACCCCCAGTCCTCTGAATTAAACCCACATCTG
>JAODAL010067373.1:0-17320 GCA_025379985.1 Phyllomedusa bahiana | reverse complement strand
CTTGCTAACCTTGTGTGACTTACTTTGTAGGTATCACAAGCCTTTCCCTCACCCTCCGCTGTTTTCTTTCCACAGTCCATGGAAAGCTTATACGGTGGCCTGTCTGGAAGCGACAGCGCACTCTCCAGCACCGAGTATGTGGACACTGGTAAGAGAAATTACCATTGGGAATATTTTTATATAATGAACGTGGGGAAAGTTCAAAAGGTAGTTTAGATGGTCATGGGTTTTGGTTTCAAAAAATGGTTTCATAGGGGTGGTTAAAAGGATGATTTTAAAAGTCAAAAAGGTATTTAAAAAGATGGTTTTGGGTTTGGTTTTAGATGGTATATTTGGTTTTTTTAAAAGATGGTTTTTTTGGGCCCTTTTTGAGGTTAAAGGTGGCTTTGATGGTTGGGAGTCAACATTTCATACAGGGTTTTGGGGGGGCATAGATGGTCATAGGTGTTTGTATATGGTCAGAGGGAGTCATCTATGGTCATACATTAAGTGGTATGTGGCTTTTAGGTAGTCATGTGTGGTCATCAATGTTTGTTTTAAAGTAAAACTGTTGGGGCCCCCACCCATGGAGGATCCAATGGGATGACCTGACCAGTGCCCTTCCGAGTCCCATCAGATGGCGATTTCCTTTTTGATTTGTGATCTATAAAAATATATGCAATAACTGAAAGAATCAATTATTTGTGGCACCAGAAGAGAACGACTCCTACAGGAGATGAGGTATCTGCTATGCTGGTCGGGATGTGCTTCCAGATCTTTCTAAGGTTTTATTGGAAGTATTTACTTTACTATCCTCCAAGGAAGATGATTGTGGAGCAGTGCACCCCCTCCAAACCTAAACCTATGCATCAGGAGGACATCTTTACTGTCATGGCGCGTGTGTGGCTCCTTTAAGAGGGCAGATTTTTGGCCAGTAGTGAACACTGATCGATGATCCACCAGGTTCACAGGGGGCTCTTTGTTTCAGTGCAATGAAGGGTTGATACTAGAGACCATTTGTAGAATTTTTCATACAAACCTCGTTGTTGGCCGCGTGGGCTCTGTTTATGTGAGGAAACGCGCTGCCAATAAACCAACAATTTTTTGCCCACATAAAAGGTGATCAACGTGGAATGAACATAAAGAACATAAATAAGCAAAAAGAGACAAGAAAAAAAAGAAAAATTCATACAAATATCCAAGTAATGCAAAAAATCTCAGTAAGCATAAAAAACAAAAAAAAGAGCTGTACAGAGCAAAAAAAACTGCTGACGCTTTTCAGACATAGTTGAAAAAGTTTGGTCAACTATGAGTAAGGACGAGATGTCTTGAATGCGTCAGTGTTTTTATTTGCTCTGTACATTTTATTTAGGTTTTTTTTTTTCTGAGCTTCTTTGTGTTTTCAATATTTTTCAGAATGAGCTTAAAATGTTTCTATTTTATATTATATATATATATTTGTAGGTGTTGTTTTCTGGGCTTAGCATAGAGACATATTTTTTTGTAATTGCTAGCCATGCTTGCATTGGGCAATGAAAGGAACAGGGCTGAAACTAGAGCAAAACAAGGGTCCCAAAAAAATGAGATTGGCCCCCACTATGTAATGATGGGTATTAATAATACCGTCCTATATCAGGGAATCCAAACAGTAGTGCTTGATAGTAGAAAGCCCGTACATTGTACCCTGCAGAAGGTACAATGTATCGCCTCCAAGTGACTCCTCAGCCCCTAGTGGCCTTTCCCGCTATGGTTACAGCTAAGATTGGGAAAGAACACTTTTACAAATGATAGTTAAGATGATCATTGCGCCATATATAAAACTATGGGGTGCCTATAGCCATATCAGCCATGGTAACTGCTATGGGGCCTAGAGGTTAAGCTGGCCCCCTCAGGGACAAGAGCGTTCCTTTTTGTATGGAACAAGAAGCTGGCGGCTTTAAACTCTCCGGTGCTCTTATAAGACTGTATTATTTATATCTCTCTGATACAGTACATTGAAAAAGTATTCGGCCCCCTTGAACTTTTAAACCCTTTTTTTCCAATGTCGGTTCAAACAAAAAGTTTAAAAAAATTAAAATTTTGTGAAGAATAAAAAAGTGGGACACAATTGTGAAGGGGAACGAAATTTATTGGTATTTTAAATTTTTGTAAAAAAAAAAAAAAAAAAAAACGGGAAATTTTTCCCCCCTTTTATTTCTTGCAGAAAAAATGATCCAGAATTCATGAGGTTTTTTTAAAAAACCCATTGTTTCCTAATGATGATGATGAAAAATTAAACCCCTGGTGTAAAAAAGTCCCCGTATAAATGCACCTGTCTGTAAAAATTCGGGGTTCTGTTTAAAGCGCAGAGGCATCAGAAGCCCAAGGAACAACCGGGCAGGCCCGTGTTGTTGGGAGAAGTTTAACCCGGATTTGGATACAAAAAGTTTTCCCAACTTTAAATTCCCAAGGAGCACTGTGCAACGTCTATTGAAATGGAAGGAGGTCAAAACCCTGCAATCTACCAAGCCCCCGGGCCCGCCCCTTAAACTTTCTCTCAAAAAGGAGAAGATGATCAGGATGAGCCAGAGGCCATGTTCCTCGGGATGAACTGCAGAGATCTCCAGCTGAGGTGGGGAGTCTGTCCATAGGCCCCACAATCAGTCACTGAAAACAAGAAGGGGGCCCCTTAAACCCAAAAAAGAAGAAGGGGGGTTTGGGGGCCCCCAAAATGTGAAGGGGGCCGCCTGGGGAAAAACCCAAACATGGGAAGAAGGGGCCCCCTGGGGGACACCAAAATTGGAAGGGGGCCCCTGGGGGGACCCAAAATGTGGAAAGGGGGCTTGCTCAGAGGAAACCAAAATCCAATGGCCCAAAGCAAAACGATATTTTTTTGGTAAAAGCACACAGCTCATCCCCCCGAACCCACTTCCCACTGTCCACATGGTGGGGAGTCAGTAGACAAGGAAACCACCAACCCCCCTGTCACCCCTGGTGGGGGCAGATCATGGTTTGGTTTTCTTCAGCAGGACAGGGGATGGTTTAATTGTGAGAAGATGGGTGAGCAAATAGGCCTTTGGAAGAAAACCTTTTGGAGTCCCCAAAAGACCCGAGACTGGACGGGATTTTATCTTCCAACAAGACAAAAGATCCCCAAAACCCAAAACAAAATTTTACAAAGGAAGGTTCCCAAATAAAGTCTCCGGTGTTGATGGCCAAGTAATCCCCGAGCTGATCCAATCGGGAAACTGTGGGAAAAAAAACTGGAAATGTGCTACAAACGCTCTCCCTCCAACCTCACTAAGCTCCAGCGTTCACAAACCTCTCCACCAACCTCACTGAGCTCCATGCTCACAAACTCTCTCCATCCAACTCACTGGCTCCACTGTTTACAACCTCTCCATCCAACCTACTGTGTCCGCTGTTCCCCAAAACGCCTTTTCCCATCCAAAACCCCATGTGCCCAGCTTCACAAAGCTCTCCATCCAACCTCACTGTGCTCGCGTCTAAACGCTCTCCATCCAACCCCATGAGCTCCCGTGCCCCAAAAATTCTCCTAAACCCCACTGGCTCCAGCTGTTTAAAACGCTCTCCATCCAACCTCAGAGCTCCCGTGCTCCAAACATCAAACGGCCCCGACAACCCTCCATAACCCCCACTGGGTCCAGCGCTCCCCTCCAACCTCACTGAGCTCCAGCTGTCACAAAACGCTCTCCATCCAACCTCATGGCTCCAGCTGCCACAAACGCTTTTCATCCAACCTCATGGCCCGGCTCACAAAACCTCTTCTCCAACCTTTACGAGCTTTGCTGTTTACAAACGCTCTCCTCCAACCTCATGAGCTCCCGCTCTCCAAACCTTCATCCACCTCACTGGCTCCAGTGCCACAAAAGCTCTCCCTCCAACCCCCAAAAGATTTCCCGCTGCTCACAAACCTCCATCCAACCTCCTGAGCTCCAAAATGCTCACAAACCTCTCCATCCAAATTCCTGATTTCCCGTGTTTACAAACGCCCCTCCCAACCCCCACTGATCTCAGTGCTCAAAACTCTCCTCCAACCTCACTGGCTCCAGCTGTCACAGCCCTCCCTCCAACCTCAATGGTCCGCTGCACAACACCCCCATCCCAAATCACTGAGTCCGCTGCTCAAAAAACGCCCATCAAACCCCAAATGGCTCCACGCTCACAACGCCTTTATCCAACCTCACGGGTCCCGCTGTCCCGGCCCCCATCCAACCTCTGAGCTCCCTGCTCACAAAACGCCTCATCCAAACCTCACTGAGCCCAGCTGTCCAAAAAGCCTCCATCCACCCCATAGCTCCAGCTGTTCACAAAATCTCTCCACCACCCCACTGAGCTCCAGTGCTCAAAAAAACCTCTATCCCAACCTCCCCTAGCTCCCCCCCGCCACAAGCCCTCCCCCACCTCTGGCCCCGTGCTCAAAACGCCTCCATCCCCTACTGAGCTCCAGCTGCTCACAACGCCTTCCTCAAACCCACTGGCCCGTGCTACAAACGCTCTTCATCCAACCTACTGAGCTCCGCGTACAAAGGTCTCCATCCAATCACTGGCTTTCCCCTTTCTAAAAAAATCTCCACCAACCTCACTGAGCTCCAAACTGCTACAAAAACTCCCTCCAAATTAAAAGACTCAGCTGTCACAAACGCTCTCCATCCAACCTCACTGACTCCGCCCCCCTTGCTCCAAAAGCTCTCCAAACCAACCTCCTGACTCCAGCGCTCACAAACGCTCTCCATCCAACCCCATGGCCAGCTGCTCACCCCTCCATCCAACTCATGAGCTCCCGCTGCTCCAAACCCCCATCCAACTCAATGGCTCCGCTGTCACAACGCCTCCTCCAACTCACTGAGCTCCAGTGTCCAGACGCTCTATCCAACCTCATGGCTCCAGCTGCTCACAACGCTCTCCATCCAACCTCACTGAGCTCCAAGCTGCTCAAAACGCCTCCATCCAACCTCACTGAGTCCCAGCTGTCCACAGAACCTCCATCCAACCTCACTGAGCTCCAGCGTCCCACAAACCCCTCCATCCAACCTCACTGAGCTCCGTTTGTCACAAAGCTCTCCATCCAACCTCACTGGCCCCCAGCTCCAAGGAAGAACAGGCAAGAATTTCAGTCTCCCCATGTGAAAAACTGATAGAGACAAACCCCAAGCGACTCGCAGCGTAATCGCAGCAAAAGGTGGCGCCACAAAGTATTAACTTAAGGGGCCGAATAATATTGCACGCCCCACTTTCCAGTTTTTTATTTTTTACACATGTTTAAATTATCCAATAAATGTCGTTCCACCTCACAATTGCGTCCCACTTATTGTTGGTTCTTCTCAAAAAATTAAATTTTATATCTTTATGTTTGAAGCCTGAAATGTGGCAAAAGGTTGAAAAGTTCAAGGGGGCCGAATGCTTCCGCAAGGCACTGTATGGCGGTATTATTTATAACTCTCTGATATATGGCGATATTATTTTTACGGCAGTATTATTTATACTTTTAGTTTTTGGTACTTCTGCTGCTGTTGTAGTTTATTGTCATTAGGTTTTGGGGCCTACCTAATTTTGTTACGGGGGCCCTATGAATTCTAGTTACACCTGTGTATAACACCTTTGATAAACACTTGGCTACCCGCTGTGGGATCTGACCGCTTGTTACATTTCTGTGATTTCAGGAAGCCCCTTAGGCGATGATGTGGACGTGATCCTGCAGAGGAGTGAAGGAGGCCTGCGAGCGGCTTTTCTATATGCAAAAAACTTGGCCAAATACATGAAAGATCTGACAAGTTACATCGAGAAGAGAACGATATTGGGTGAGTTTCAATTAAAGACCTTCCCTGAGATCATTTTTGTCCTGAAATTTACAGATTGTTTCCTTTAAAAATATTCTCGTAGAGCCAAATTGTTTTTTTTTGGGTGACAATTGTGACCATTATGTGGCCTCTTCACACCCAGTTTGTCTTGCAGAGAATATTTTGGGTCTTTTCATCCCCTTAACCCCTTAGCCCATTAACATCATAATCGGGAAGGGGTTCCCAGAAATTGCCGTAAATGTACAGCATGGCGATCGTGGGGATCAGAACCTGGGCCCACACCATCGGCACAGGAGACCAGATGTATCTGGCTCTAAAGGATTAAAGTTGGTCTGTAAGAAACAGAAACAATCTTCTGTGCTGCTGATAAGACACAGCAGGCAGGGAATTCACCATCCCAACCACTGCTAGAGCAGAGGGGAGATGAGACACAGCAGGGAGTGATGTCACCATCCCAACCACTGCTAGAGGAGAGAGGAGATAAGACACAGCAGGGAGTGACATCACCATCCTGACCACTGCTAGAGCAGAGAGGAGATAAGACACAGCAGGGAGTGACATCACCATCCCGACCACTGCTAGAGGAGAGAGGAGATAAGACACAGCAGGGAGTGACATCACCATCCTGACCACTGCTAGAGCAGAGAGGAGATAAGACACAGCAGGGAGTGATGTCACCATCCCGACCACTGCTAGAGCAGAGAGGAGATAAGACACAGCAGGGAGTGACATCACCATCCTGACCACTGCTAGAGCAGAGAGGAGATAAGACACAGCAGGGAGTGACATCACCATCCTGACCACTGCTAGAGGAGAGAGAAGAGATAAGACACAGCAGGGAGTGACATCACCATCCTGACCACTGCTAGAGCAGAGAGAGGAGATAAGACACAGCAGGGAGTGACATCAACATCCCGACCACTGCTAGAGGAGAGAGGAGATAAGACACAGCAGGGAGTGACATCACCATCCCGACCACTGCTAGAGGAGAGAGAGGAGATAAGACACAGCAGGGAGTGACATCACCATCCTGACCACTGCTATAGGAGAGAGAGGAGATAAGACACAGCAGGGAGTGACATCACCATCCTGACCACTGCTAGAGGAGAGAGAGGAGATAAGACACAGCAGGGAGTGACATCACCATCCTGACCACTGCTAGAGGAGAGAGAGGAGATAAGACACAGCAGGGAGTGACATCACCATCCTGACCACTGCTAGAGGAGAGAGAGGAGATAAGACACAGCAGGGAGTGACATCACCATCCTGACCACTGCTAGAGGAGAGAGAGGAGATAAGACACAGCAGGGAGTGACGTCACCATCCTGACCACTGCTAGAGGAGATAAGACACAGCAGGGAGTGACATCACAATCCTGACCACTGCTAGAGGAGAGAGAGGAGATAAGACACAGCAGGGAGTGACATCACCATCCTGACCACTGCTAGAGGAGAGAGAGGAGATAAGACACAGCAGGGAGTGACATCACCATCCTGACCACTGCTAGAGGAGAGAAGATACATCAGGGAGTGACGTCACCATCCTGACCACTGCTAGAGGAGAGAGGGGATAAGACACAGCAGGGAGTGACGTCACCATCCTGACCACTGCTAGAGGAGATAAGACACAGCAGGGAGTGACATCACCATCCAGACCACTTCGAGTTGAGAGATGAGATAAGACACAGCAGGGAGTGACATCACCATCCTGACCACTGCGAGAGTAGAGAGAGGAGATAAGACACAGCAGGGAGTGACATCACCATCCTGACCACTGCTAGAGGAGATAAGACACAGCAGGGAGTGACATCACCATCCTGACCACTGCTAGAGGAGAGAGGAGATAAGACACAGCAGGGAGTGACATCACCATCCTGACCACTGCTAGAGGAGAGAGAGGAGATAAGACACAGCAGGGAGTGACATCACCATCCTGACCACTGCTAGAGGAGATAAGACACAGCAGGGAGTGACATCACCATCCTGACCACTGCTAGAGGAGATAAGACACAGCAGGGAGTGACATCACCATCCTGACCACTGCTAGAGGAGAGAGGAGATAAAGACACAGCAGGGAGTGACTTCACCATCCTGACCACTGCTAGAGGAGAGAGAGGAGATAAGACACAGCAGGGAGTGACATCACCATCCTGACCACTGCTAGAGGAGAGAGAGGAGATAAGACACAGCAGGGAGTGACGTCACCATCCTGACCACTGCTAGAGGAGAGAGGAGATAAGACACAGCAGGGAGTGACATCACCATCCCGACCACTGCTAGAGGAGAGAGGAGATAAGACACAGCAGGGAGTGACATCACCATCCTGACCACTGCTAGAGCAGAGAGAGGAGATAAGACACAGCAGGGAGTGACATCACCATCCTGACCACTGCTAGAGCAGAGAGGAGATAAGACACAGCAGGGAGTGACGTCACCATCCCGACCACTGCTAGAGCAGAGAGGAGATAAGACACAGCAGGGAGTGACATCACCATCCTGACCACTGCTAGAGGAGAGAGGAGATAAGACACAGCAGGGAGTGACGTCACCATCCCGACCACTGCTAGAGCAGAGAGGAGATAAGACACAGCAGGGAGTGACATCACCATCCTGACCACTGCTAGAGGAGAGAGAGGAGATAAGACACAGCAGGGAGTGACATCACCATCCTGACCACTGCTAGAGCAGAGAAGAGATAAGACACAGCAGGGAGTGACATCATCATCCTGACCACTGCTAGAGGAGAGAGGAGATAAGACACAGCAGGGAGTGACATCACCATCCCGACCACTGCTAGAGGAGAGAGGAGATAAGACACAGCAGGGAGTGACGTCACCATCCCAGCCACTGCTAGAGCTGAGAGAGGTCTTTGGTTACCTAGGAAAGCTTGTGTACACAAGCAGGAGATAAGATCTGCTCTAACTCTGAAAGGAAGTAAAATCAGAGCAGCAATGTATTTGGTAATAGTATTTATTTACCTTTCCTACTTGTTTAATGCTATCAATGTGGTGAGAGCGCCCCTTTATGTTTTACAATGTAATTTCTTCCGCAGGATCATCTTGCTTTACCTCCAACTTTGTCTTTTGTATTCTGCAGAGATGGAATATGCCAAAGGGCTCCAGAAACTGGTGAACACATCGAAGAGTGCCCTGACCCAGGAGGTAAGAGGCCGACACCTGCGTCCTCCTAAAGTATCAGTGTCCATGGAGGTTTCATTCACAGGTGCAAACATTGCCCCAACGCCCGATGTTAAGAGAAAGCTTTGGTGGGAAATGGTCACATTGGACCTCAGCAAGTGCCCGAATATTTTACAGGATTACTGTTCTTTTAAAGAGGTTTTCCAATCCTGCACATTGAAGGCAAATCGAGGGGGCAAGCCACCGGTGGGATCTATATCGGGAACGGGCCCCTGAAAGTCTCCATGGTGTATTCTCCATTCTCCTCTATTGGAGTTCCCAGTACTGGGGAGCGCTGTGTTCTCCATTCTGTTCTATGGGAGTTCCCAGTACAGGGGAGCGCTGTTTCCCCTTTTCTTTTTGGGAGTTCCCGGTACAGGGGGCGTGTGTTCCCCTTTTCTTTTCTTTTGGGGACCCCCCCAAGAAGGGGAGCGCTGTTTTTCTCCTTCTGTTTTTATGGGATTTCCCCAGTACAGGGGGCCTGTGTTTCCTTTTCTGTTCTAGGGCAGTTCCCGGTACAGGGGAGGCTGTTTTCCCTCCATTTGTTCTAGGGATTTCCCCCGTACGGGGGGGCTGTGTTCCCCTTTCTGTTTTTAGGGGAATTTCCCCGGTACAGGGGAGCCTGTTTTTCCCCCTTTCTGTTCTAGGGGATTTCCCCAAAAAAAAGGGGGAGGGGCTGTGTTCTCCTTTCTTTCTATGGGAGCCCCCAGTACGGGGGAGCGCTGTGTTTCCATTTTTTCCCTAGGGGGGTTCCCCGGACAGGGGAGCGCTGGGTTCTCCTTTTCTGTTCTTTGGGGTTCCAAAAAGGGGGCGCGGGTTTTTCTCCATTCTCCTTAGGGGATTTCCCCCAGTACGGGGGAGCGCTGTGTTCCCCCTTTCCCGTTCTATGGCTTTTCCCCCTTTCAGGGGAGCGCTGTGTTCCCCCATTCTTTCTATGGGAGTTCCCGTCCCAGGGGGCGCTTGTTCTAAAATTTCTTTCTTTTGGAGTTCCATTTTCGGGGAGCCTGTGTTCTCCTTTTCTGTTCTAGGGGAAGGCCCCGGTCCCGGGGGGCCCATTTGTGTTCTCCTTTTGTTTATGGTTTTTTCCCAGTACGGGGGGCGCTGTGCCCCAAAATTTGTTCTATGGGATTTCCCGGTACGGGGGAGCCTGTGTTTCCTTTTCCTTTTTTTGGAGTTCCCGGTACGGGGAACGCTGTGTTCTCCATTTGTTCTATGGAGTTCCCAGTACGGGGACCCACTGTGTTCCCCCATTTTTCCATAGGGGAGTTCCCGGTAAAAGGGGGAGCGCTGTGTTCCCCATTTTTCTTTTGGGTGCCCAAGACTGGGGAAAGCCTGTGTTCTCCATTCTTCTAGGGGATTTTCCCAGTACGGGGGAAAGCCTGTGTTCTCCATTTGTTCTATGGCATTTCCCGGTACGGGGAGCCCTGTGTTCTCCATTCGGTTTATGGGGTTTCCCATTTACGGGGAGGCTGTGTTTCCTTTCCCTCCATGGGGGAAATTTTTTTCCCAAAAGGGGGCGCTGTTTTCTCCATTCTTTTTCCAAAGGGAGTTCCCCGGTCAGGGGGGACTTTTTTTTCCCCATTTGTTCTATGGCTTTCCCTTTCAGGGGACCGTTTTTTTTTCTCCATTTTTTCCCAAAAAGGGGTTTTCCAGTAGGGGGAAGCGCTTGTTTCCTTTTCCCCCCCTTTAGGGTTTTTCCCTTTTACGGGGGAGCCTGTGTTTCTCCATTCTTTTCAAATGGGATTTCCCCAGTACAGGGGGGGGGCCTGGTTTCTCCTTCTGTTTATGGCCAGTTCCCGGTACGGGGGGCCTGTGTTTCCATTAGTTCAAAGGGGGGCCCCCACAACGGGGACCGGTTTCCCTTTCAAAACCCTTTGGGGGAAACCCCCCGGGTACAAGGGGGGCCGGGTTTTCCCCAATTTCCTTTTCCCTTTTGGGTTTCCCGGTAAAAGGGGAAACGCCTTTTTCCATTTTGTTCTAAGGGAATTTTTCCCGTTCCCAAGGGGAGGGTGTGTTGTTTTTTTAACCCAAAAAAAAAGGGGGGTTCCGCCCCCAGGGGGCCCTTTGTTTTCCCCTTACATTTGGACTTTGGGGAAATCCCTTTTCCCCCAGGGGAGCCGCGGGTTTCCCTCCTTTCTCCTTTTGGGGGGTTTTGGGGGCCCAGGAAGGGGGTTCCCCCCCACCTGCTAGGCAGTTCCTGAAGGGTACGCTGGTTTCCTTTCTTTTCCTTAAGGAGGCCCCACATAAAGGGGGGGACGTGTTTATTTTCTGTGGGAAAGGTCATAAGGCCCCCGGGTTTTTTATTTAAAGGAAACATTTTTCGGGGGGCCCCATTTCCAGGTTTGGCAAGAAGGTGGAACCGCCCCTTAAGCCCGGCCCCATCCTTTTAATTAAAAACAAATTGGATTGTAACAGCCCTTTAAAGGGGGAAAGTCCAGGGGAATACAGTTTGCCCCTTCGGGACCCTTAAATTGTTCTGAAAAAAAATAAAAGTTTTTGTTTTTTTGGACCAAAAATAAAAAGGGAGGTTTCTCCTTTTAAAAGGGGCCCCGGTACCCCTGCCCTTAACCTCCTGATCAGGAATACGTTTGGGCCTAGTCCCCCTGTTTCCATTTGTTGCTCCCACCCCCGTTTCAGGGGCCCTTTCCAGTCCTTACTTTTTGGGGCTTAAAACCCGGGGGCCACAGACAAAGGGTACTCACAACCGCCAAACACCCGCAGAAGCAGCCCTTTCCAAAAGGGAGGAACGTCTGCCCAAATTTCCCCCTGCTTAAAAACCCCGGGGTCCAAAATCAAGTAAAAGCCTCCGCCCCCTTTAAACCAGGGGACCAGATGATACATTTTTTTGTTAAAAAGGGAAAGATAATTTAGCTTTGGTTTTTATTTTTTGGGGAAATTTTTTAAAAGTTGTTCGGGGATTAAAAAAAGGGGGGGGTCTTAATGTGTTAAGCCCTTCTTTTTTTTGGAAATTTGGGGTTCAAGTTTAAGACCCGCCTCACCACCTGGCTTTTTAAAAATTAAAAGCCAGAAATTGCCCTCAGCTCCTTGCCTTTTTAAAACAGGGGCCCGAAAAGGGGGTTTTAGTTTTGATCTTTCCACAGATAAGACCCCCTCGGCCCCTTAAACAGGGGAAAAAAACAAAGATTTATTTGAAAAATTTAATTCCCAAGTTCAACCTGAACCTACCCCCGCCAAAAATTTTTTCAATCTGTTTCCGCTCCCCCCTGCCCCATAACATGGGGCACAGATCGAAAACATGTCCTAAAGCTCCCCCTGTCTTTTAACAGGGGGCCAAGATAAGTAGCATGTCCTAAAGCTCCCCCGCTCTATAACTTTGGGGCCCACAGATCAGATAAATTGCCCTCAGTCCTGGCTCTAAAAACAGGGGGCCAAAGTGGGTTAGCATGCCCCCTCAGCCCCCCTTTTTGCTCTTTTAACGGGGGGGCCCCACAGATCAGAAAGATTTTCTCATTTCCCTCCTCTCTTTTCCCCTGGGAAAGATCAATAGCATGTCCTCAGCTCCCCCCTGCTTTTTAAAAATGGGCCACAAAATAGATAGCAGTCCCCCAGCTCCCCCCTGCTCTTTTAAACATGGGGTCGTTTCAGTTAGCTGCCCAAAGCCCCTCCTTTTCTATAACAGGGGGCCCAAAATAGAAGCTGCCCTTTCGGGCCCCCTTGTTTATAAACATGGGGCAACGATCAGAAAAACATGCCCTCGCCCCTCCTGCTCTATAAAAGGGGGCCACAGATGGGAAAAGCAGCCCTCAGCCCCTCCTGCTCTTTTAAAGGGGGCCCAACCAGATCAGATACCCGTTCAAGTTTCTGCTCTAAAAAAGGGGGGGCCACAGATAGTTTGTTGCCCTCAGCCCTCCTGCTTAAAACATGGGGCAAAGATTTTCCCAGCCCCTCCTGCTCTATAACAGGGGGCCAAGATAAAAATAGCATTCCTCAGTCCCCCTGCTCTTTAAAAAGGGGGCCCCAAAAAGATAAGTTTAGCTGTCCTCAGTCCCCCTGCTTATAAAATGGGGGCCCAGATCAGTTAGCTTTCCTCAGCTCCCCCTTGCTCTAAAAAGGGGGGGCCACAGATCGTGGCTGTCCTCAGCTCCCCCTTTGCTCTTTTAAAGGGGGCCACGATCAGCTCTCCTGCTCTAAAACATGGGGCCACAGTTTTTGATAGCATGTCCCCCAGCCCCTCCTGCTCTATACCTTTGGGGCCCAACAGATCAGCTCTCCTGCTCTAAAAACAGGGGGCCACAGATCAGATTGTTTGTTCAGCTCCTTTTGCTCTATAACGGGGGGCCCACAGATAAAGATGGGATGCCCCTCAGCCCCTCCTGCTCTTAAAGGGGGCCCCAAAAAGATTTTTTAGGGGCCCTCAGCTCCTCCTCCCTTATAAAGGGGGCCCAAAAATCAGATGGGCATGCCCTTCGCCTCCCCCCCTGCTTTATAACAGGGGGCCACAGATCAGTTTAGCTTTTCCTCAGCTCCTCTGCTTATAAAAGGGGGCCAAAAGACAGATAGCATGTCCTCAGTCCCGGGCTCTTTAAACATGGGGCCACAATCAGATAGCGGGTCCTCGCCCCTTTCTGCTCTAAAAACAGGGGGCCCAAAAGGGATAAAGGATACGTTTTCCAGCCCCTCCTGCTTATAAAATGGGGGCGGATCGGGTTTAGCGTTTTCCCCCGCTCCCCTGTTCAAACATGGGGAGATAGTAGGTGCCCTAAAGGCCCCTCCTGTTTTTAATAAAAAGGGGCCCCACAGATCAGTTTACCCATGCCCTCAGCTCCTCCTGTCTAAAAAAATGGGGCCCGAATAGATAGCCTGTAAAATTCAGATTTTCCCTGCTCTATAACATGGGGCCACAGGTCAGTTTAGCATTTTCCTCGGGCCCCTTTCCTGCTCTTAAAACCCTGGGGACAACAGGGTGTTCATTTTAAAGCCCCAAATGTCCCTCAGTCCTCCTGCCCCTATAACTTTGGGGGCCCAGTTTCAGATAGCTGCCCTCAGTCCTCTGCTTAAAAAAGGGGGCCCAGATAAAGATAGCGTGTCCTCGGTCCTCCTGTTCTAAAACAGGGGGGAAAGATCAGATAGCATGCCCCTCAGCTCCTCCTGTTATAACAGGGGGAAACCAAACAGTTCAGATTTTCCCCCAAAGGGGGCCCTCTGCTTCCTTTTTGCTTTTAAAAACATGGGGCCCCAAGATCAGATAGCATGTTTTCAGCCCCCTCCTGCTTTTAAAAACAGGGGGAAGAAATCAGATGGGTTGTCCTCAGCTCCTCCTGCTCTATAACAGGGGGAAGGCCTCCCCGTTCCCCGATTAGAAAATGGTTCCCAGCTCCCCCTGTCTTTTAAACAGGGGCCCCACAGTTCTTTTTGCGTTGTCCTCGGTTTCCCCCTGCTTTTAAAAACGGGGGCCACAGATCAGATAGCTGCCCTCAGTCTTCCGCTCTATAACAGGGCCCCCACGGGATAAAGATAGGGTCCTCGGCCCCTTCTGCTCTATCCCAGGGGGCCCACAGTAAGATAGCTGTCCTCAGCTCCCCCTGCTCTATAAAGGGGCCGGGATCAGATTGCCTTTTTGTTTCCCTCGGCATTTCCCCCTTTGCTCTATAACGGGGGCCACAGATCAGATAGCATGCCCTCAGCTCCCCTCCCTCTTAACATGGGGCCACAGATCAGATAGCATGTCCTAAAGATCCCCCTGTCTAAAACATGGGCCCACAGATCAGATAGCATGTCCACAGCTCCTCCTGCTCTATAACATGGGGCCTGCAGATCAGAGTAGGTTCAATATGGCAGGTTTCCTTTAATGACATTTAACAAAAAAAGAGTTAACAAAAAATATGTTTTTCCCCCTTTTTTCCCCCCTTAATATTTTCCACTTTCTCTGAAGCCGGTGAATATGCGACGGTTGGAACATGAGAAACGTAGGAAGGAGCTAAAGGAGCAATGGCAGCGAGCGCAGCGAAAGTTGGTAGGAACTTGCATTGTGCTTTGTAGATTCTGTCCTGACTCTCGACAATTTTTCTGATTTTTTTATTTTTTTTGGAAACTCTCCTCAGTTAGAGGCAGAAACCAACTGGGGAAAAGCGAAGCAAAACTTTAACATGCAGCGCGCAGGGCCCCCCAAAGGGGGCCGCGGGGTTAACGCAGCGCGGGCCGGGGAAAGGGGGCAGGAACATCGGAACCAAAGCCGTGGATAAGAAACGGAGGCTGGAGGAGGAAGCAAAGAACAGGGTGAGTGGGGAAGGAAGGGAGTAGGAGGAGAGGAAGAGTCCTGTAACCCCTTTCAGTTGGGGACACATACCCTTTTGGGCGTGGTGACAACTGATTCGAAAAAGGATTTGGTTACATTTAAAAAGGGTTCGACCTTGCCCTAAAAAAATTCTGCGGGTGGATTTCTTTTTGGTCACGTATAGTAGCCTATGTTTATTTAAAGGGGGTTTTCCCCCAAAAGATGAGGCTTTTAACATGTGGGGAAAAGGAAAATTGAAGCCTTTCCAAAAAACATTGCTGTTCTGATTTTGCTTTGCCAGGAGATAAAAAAGTTTTTTCTCTATTGATAGGTCCCAAAGGTTTCTATGGTTCCCGCCCACCCTCAAACCTGTTTCTTTTCTCTTTTTCTGATCCAAAATGAATCCCCCCTTTTCCTAAATTTTCCCACCCGGGGGTTTTTCCCAAGAAGGAAATTTTTAAAAACCTTAAGGCTCTGTAGTCTTGTTTACTACAGATAATAAAGTGCACTCATATCCCTGTGACAGGAATAGCAAGGAATAGCAGAGCTGGTATGTCAGCCCCCACCCACAGCCTGGCGAGGAAGTGTGAGCCTAAAGGTGTAGAGCTGCCCACAGTCTGAACAGAAAGTGGGAGCCTGAAGCTGTAGATTCACCCAAAGCTTGAACAAGAAGTGGGGGCGTGAAGCTGTAGAAACGCTCACAACCTGAACAGAAAGTGGGATTGAGAAGCTGTAAACCGGCCACAACCTGAGCGTGACATGGGAGCTTAAAGCTGTAGAACCACCCACAGCCTGAATAGGAAGTGTGAGCCCAAAGCTGTAGAACTATCCACAGCTTGAACAGGAAGTAGGAGCCTGAAGCTGGAGAACCACCCAAAGCCTGACCTGGAAGTGGGAGCCTGAAGCTCTGGAACTGCCTAAAGCCTGACCAGGAAGTGAGAGCCTGAAGCTGTAGAACCTGCCCACATCCCGAACAGGAAGTGGGAGCCTGAAGCTGGAGATCCACCCAAAGCCTGAACAGGAAGTGGGAGCCTTAAGCTCTAGAACTGCCTAAAGCCTGAACAGGAAGTGCACGTCTGAAGCGCTGCCTGTGGCTCTGTGAGGCTGCATGGTGAGACAACCCCTTTGTAATTCTTTTTTTTTTTTTTTTACACCCCGTCCTGATCAGCAGAATTTTTTTTTTTTTCAGAATCATGCGTTACACACTGTCTGTCACAGAACAGTAGCATCCATCACACATAGACTGATATGGGATCTATATTTTATGGGGGGAGGGGGGTGCAGAAATGTTTAATATGGGAATGATTTAACCAGTTCCTGCCTGGGCTGCATACCCCTCTTTTTTTCCTTATTATATCCAGGTTTAAACTTTTTAAAGTTTTTTGTATATATTTAACTATTCTATACTTCATATTTTGCACTATAATAAATATACCATTGAGATGGAGGCACAACGGGGCTCTCAAAGGGCTTGTCCCCATGGCCAGTTTTTCAGCCGATTTTGCAGACGGTTTTCGGTTTTCAGAGCCGTCTGTAAACGGTCAACCCCTAGAATGGACGTCTATTGAAAATCTGTGCAGCGGTCCCCACTTCACGGATTTTCTGCCTTAGACTGCTGGCAGTCCTTAAAAGATTGACCGTGTTCATTCTTCCGTCTGGTTTTTGGGTGGAACATGAACATTTCAATGCAAAGGGAGAGGGCTTGATACGCAAACCGGAGAGAAAAGCCGCCCCCCTGCAGCCACGTGCACAGCCCCAAAACAGAGCAAATAATCCGTCCGGTATTTGCTCTGATGCGTGGTGACAAGCCCTAAGTCATAGACTGACAATGGACCCCTATGGAGATGTTTAGTGTGCACAGTGGCATTTGTTAAATGAAGGTGGAAAAATGTATGTGAACACCTGCCTAAATTTATTCAGGCCCTTCAACCTTGAATACATTCTCCATTTTTCAGGCTGAAGAAGCGATGGCCACTTATCGGACGTGCATTGCAGATGCCAAAACTCAGAAACAGGAGCTGGAGGATGTGAAAGTCAATGTTCTGCGGCAACTGCAGGAGGTCATCAGGCAGACGGACCAGATCCTGCGCTCGGTACGGGATCCAGTCCTGAATCATTGTTATAAACACT